>OVAQ01001354.1:0-18597 GCA_900406345.1 Erysimum cheiri | reverse complement strand
AACACCTTAAGTGTTGTTGGGTTATTTATGCTCTTAGAAGAGCAGTTGTGCCATGTAAGTAATTCACCCGGAGATATCTGCAATCTAGCTTCAGCAGACGTGGATTTAGATATCTGTTCACTGGGCCTACATGACCGACATCTAACTTTAAGCCAATCAGAACCGACCATTAAGTTCCAATTGTGGAGCCCGGTAACGTTCTCATGACACGTGTTTTTCATATATTGGCTTACTTCATTTCTTCTACTTTATTCTACATTTCTAATAATTACAATTCCCCATTAGTCTTACCACGCGGCGTGATGTCTATGGCTAATTAAAACTGTTAATAGTTCGGTCATATCTACACTCTATTTATTTGAATGATTCGATTTTTAGAAGGTATTGCAATTTAATACGTTATTTTTGTTTCTTAGAAAGATAACCTTTAAGTCTTAAAAGAGTTGGAAAACATCCCTTTAAGTTTGAAATTTATGTACAAACTTCTACGTACCTATAAGAGCTTAAGTGCTTAACATTGGAAAACGTCTAGTCTTCTCCTATTTGAATGCATATGGAAACTCTATAATTTCTTTCACATAATTTTAACACAAAAGAAAGTTAGTATACAACAAACAAAATTAAAAGATTATAAAAGGTCAAAATGTTTAAATACAAACATTAAAACGAAAATTATTAATGAAAAATTATTCTAAGATATTTTGTTCCATTAAAACTCTTCAGTATTTTTATCATGTAAATGCGAATTTAAGTCATGAGAGTGACACGACGACTAGTTCAAACCACTACATTATACTATGTTCTAATCCATTCAAGTTCTTTAGTTATATGTTTTTAATTTTTTATCTTATTTATCTGATTTTATCATATACAATCAAAAAAACAAATTAAAAGGATGTACTTCGTCCATGTAACCAAACTTCCATACATCTCCCGTGAACTAAAAAAGTACATGACTATGCAAATATCTAATAGTACTAGTTAACTCTTCATTTATATTAAAAACATACTATATCGTTAAACTAAAAGAAAAAGAAGGGGGTGATGATTTCATGATATTCATCCACCGACGTAAAGAAAAGGGGTGGTTCATTTCTGCAATTTAAGAAATAGTATCAGTCCTTTGCCATATTTCGAACAATTATTTAATTCTTTACAGCGTGACCTCCGCGTAGGCCTGGACCCTCCTTCTCACACTATATAAAACCCCACTCTCATCTCAATAATACACATCACACAGCTCTTCAAAACAATCTAAAAAGCAACTAAAAGCTAAAATCGATTTTTGAAATATATCTGTTTATTATTCTTATCGTTAATCGTTCAGTCGATTCAAGATTAGCTATGGCGGAAGAATACAAGAACACCGTTCCCGAGCACGAGACCCCAAAGGTCTCGACAGAAGAGTCACCTGCGACGACAACAGAGGTTAAGAGTCGTGGATTGTTCGATTTCTTGAAGACAAAGGAAGAAGTGAAACCTCAAGAGACGACGACTCTCGCGTCTGAGACCGAGCACGAGATCCCAAAGGTCGCGACAGAGGAATCACCTGCGACGGCAACAGAGGCTAAGCCTGGAATGTTCGATTTCTTGAAGAAAAAGGAAGAAGTGAAACCTCAAGAGACGACGACTCTCGCGTCTGAGTTCGAGCACAAGACCCAGATCTCAGAACCGGAGCCAAAGCACGAAGAAGAGGAACATAAGGTGAACAAGCCTACTCTCCTCGAGCAGCTTCACCAGAAGCACGAGGAAGAAGAAGAGAACAAGCCAAGTCTCCTTGACAAACTCCACGGATCCTCTTCTTCCTCTGTAAGTACAAGTTTGATTAGTTTTTGGTTAAACCTGTTAGATCGTGAATCTAATCTCATGGTTTTGAAATTTGAATTTTAAACAGTCGAGTGATGAAGAAGGTGAAGACGGTGAGAAGAGAAAGAAGAAGAAGGAGAAGAAGAAGAAGATCGTTCACGGAGATGTGAAAACAGAGGAAGAGAATCAAGGAGTGATGGATAAGATCAAGGACAAGTTTCCACACGGCGAGAAACCAGAGGGTCATGATGTACCGGTCGTCACCAACATGCCAGAACCACATCCGGTAGAGCATCAAAAACCAGAGGTAGAAGAGAAGAAAGGACTAATGGATAAGATCAAGGGGAAGCTTCCTGGCCACAGCAAGAAGCCAGAGGATTCACAAGTCGTCAACACCACGCCGCTGGTTGATACAGCAACACCGATTGCAGGGCATCCGGAGGAGAAGAAGGGATTTATGGAAAAGATCAAAGAGAAGCTTCCAGGTCATCACGTCAAGACAGAGGAAGAGAAGAAAGAAAAAGATACTTATTAAGGAAAAAAGATGCAAGAATGAATAATAATCTTGTGGGAATGGAGCATTTCCTGTGTTTTTTTTGTGATCATTATCTCTTTTTTTTATTTCCTTTCTATTGAGATGTTTCTCTAAGTTTATGTATCATTTGTGTGTTAATCTATAAAATTGGTTTATCTACGGGGCACAGTTTTCTCTTTGTTTTCAAAATAGCTTAAATGGATAACTGTGTGGATGTTTTCTCATGTATAGTAATTTGTTCTTAAATAAAATTGATTTTTTTAGATGAAACCATGCAATCATCAAATAAATACATGGTGGTTCAATAACTTCACCTGGAACTATTTTTGTTGATCGGTCCACAGATCGTGTAGGTTGTAAGATGTATCATTTTTTTTCTGTGTAGATTTTGGTGGACCAATATGTTTACTATTTTAAATAAAGATTTGATTAGTATGTAAATTATATTTGTATCTATAATGAAAACAGCTTCAAGATCAAATTTATGAATTTTTAGTATTTTTTACATATATGAACATAGTGATTTACAACTTAATAATAATAGTGAACTGAGGACCCAACTTTCTAATTTTTTGTATGAAATGTTTGATCGATGTAATATAATCGTTTGTGTTAGTGTGATTATTGTATCACCATCTAGATTCATATAAATAATACTACAAGTTAATAGAAAAAAACTTATATATTTATAATTCATACATATATTTTATAATCGGGTCATACCCGCATTATGCGCTTGTTAATCGAAGTTCGTAGACTTTTATCCTTTTTGATAGCCTTGTTGGCACACTATATAAATGGCAGTGATTCATATATTGGTGCCAAAGTATTTGATATGGTTTTGTTTCAAATATATTGTTGGTTTTCAGTTAAAACAAAATTGAATTAAATTAAACTCGAATAATAATGGTTTATAATTGATTTAATATTGTTTTTAGTCATTTACATTTTTTTCTATATAATCTTTGAAGAATACAGATTTATTTTTAAAATTTTTGGCAGAGGGTTTACATATGCGGTGCACAAAATTATTTGTTGTAAAGTTCAACGCGACAAAATATTCAAAATCAATTTAGCAACGAAAACGATTGCTTTGTTTGGCATGTGTCGGTAGAGTGACCTCCCCAATGCCTAAATTTTATAAATTATGGCCTGTTAATTACGGGTCGCGTGTGTTCATGGAACGTCTCAATGTGACACAACGTCTTAAATCTTTCAACCGAACACGACTCGTATAATTTAATAAGTTTAAGCAACAACCCGAAATTGTGCGTTCTCAAATGCGCCATTTGTTAAATCTTAGTTAAATATAATGATAAATATTTCGTCCGTTATCATACAAGCCAAAAACGACGTTTCATACCTATAATTTCATAGTATTTTTAATAGTAATTTCAATAACGTTGTTGTTTATCTGAAATAAATCGACCTCGAAAATATAATTTGCTTTGATGCATATTTCAATTTTTTGTAACGTCTTAAAACGGAAATTAATTAGAGGAGTAATGTCATGTTAGTAATTTTACCCAAAAATAATGCAATCAATGGGCCCACATGACCGACATCCATGCGTAGCCTATCAAAACCGATTATTGAGTTCCATGTATGGGCCCTTTAACAGCTCTTTTGACACGTGTCTGTCACTTATTGGCGTTGTCCATGCGTTCTACTTTCCATTTACTGACAGTTAGTTTTTCTTACTTATCAATTAGTAATGTATCACCACGCGTCGTGAATCTTATGGCTAGTTAATTATGTTAATAGCTCGGTTATAACTACTCTATTTATTGTAATGATTTTTAAGTAGCTACTGTAATTATTTTTCTACAAACTTCAAAGGGATAACCTAAAGTCTTAAAAGAGTTGGGATTTGGAAACATCCCTTTGAAGTTTGAAATTTCTCTACAAACTTCCATGTGCCTAAGAAACTGCTTAACATTGGAAAACCTCCAGTCTTCTCGCACTTAAATACATACGGAGTATGCTAGAAAACTCTATAATTTCACAAAAAGAAATGAATGACAGAAAAGGGTCAACGAATTTTATTACAAACATTATAAAATAAAAAATCAACGAAAAAAAACCTTAAAATTCTTTAAAAGTTATACGTCCAGGCAAATTATTTAGTTTTTTTTTATTTTCTTACAAAAAGTTTGAATAATGATGGTGACATAACATCAAATTCAAATTCCAAACCACTACATTATAATCCTAGTCCATTGAAACTCTTTACTTATACATCTGTTATTGATTTTGACCCAAAAAAAAAATTAAAAAAATCTGTTATCGATTTTTCTTTTTTTGTTTATGAAACCGAATACATCTGTCATCTATTAAACTTTACAAAACGCAATTAAATAATAAATTATTAGGATGCACATATCTAATACTCCATCTATATTTTAAATTAGGAAAAAGGAGAAATATCATGATATTCATCTACCGACTTAAACGAAAAGGGGTCATTCTGCAATTTAAAAAATACTTTAATAGTTTGCTTTATTAGAAAAATAATAATTAAATCTTTACAGCGTGACCTCTGCGTTGGCAATGGACCTTTCTCTTCAGACTATATAAAGCCCCACTCTCTCCTCTCATCACAAACACCTCTTCATAACCATCTTAAAGCAAACATAAAAGCTCTTATCAAAATTTCGAAAAGTTCTTGAATTTTCTATTTATTAACCGTTCAATCAATACAGATTTAACTATGGCGGAAGAGTACAAGAACAACGTTCCCGAGCACGAGACCCCAAAGGTCGCGACAGAGGACTCACCGGCGACGACGACAGAGGTTACGGATCGTGGAGTGTTCGATTTCTTGGGGAAGAAGAAAGAGGAAGTGAAACCTCAAGAGACAACGACGCTCGAGTCTGAGTTCGATCATAAGGCTCAGGTCTCGGAACCGGCGTTAGCCGCGGAGCATGAGGAAGTGAAGGAGAACAAGATTACTCTCCTCGAGGAGCTTCAAGAGAAGACCGAGGAAGATGAGGAGAACAAGCCTAGTGTCATCGAAAAGCTTCACCGATCCAACAGCTCTGCTTCCTCTGTAAGATAACTTAACTTACTTAATTAATTTCGTACGTACGATTCAGATTACTCTTATATAGTTTTGGTTAAATTTTGTTGGATCTGGAAACAGTTTGACCTTAAGAGTAATGGATGATCGATCTTGATTGAACTAAACTAATAATGAAATTCGAATTTGTAACAGTCGAGCGATGAAGAAGACGAGGAGAAGAAGAAGAAGAAGAAAGAGAAGAAGAAGATCGTTGAAGGAGAGGAAGAGAAGGTAGGAGTAATGGAGAAGATCAAGGAAAAGCTTCCAGGCCACCACGAGAAGAAACCAGAGGATCATGATGTTCCAGTCGTCAGCTCCATCCCGGCACCGGTGTCTGAGAGTGTGGTGGAGCATCACCAAACAGAGGAAGAGAAGAAAGGAGTAGTGGACAAGATCAAGGAGAAGCTTCCAGGCCACAAGGGACCAGAGGATTCACCAGTCGTCAGCACCACGCCACTGGTTGTAACAGATCATTCGGCGGAACATCCGGCGGAGAAGAAGGGAATTATCGAAAAGATTAAAGAGAAGCTTCCAGGTTATCAAGCCAAGACAGAGGAAGAGAAGAAAGAAAAAGAGTCTGAATAAGAAAATATGATGAAAGAATGAATAATGATATGGGAGTGGGACATTTGCTTGTGTTTTTGTGATCATTATCTTTCTCTTTTATGTTGTTCTTGTGGCTTTTGTTGATTGCATTTGATCCTTATTTGTAATTTCATTTCATATATCTTTTATATAAAGTTTGCATATGGTTTCTAGTTTTTTAATTTGCTATTCCATAAAACTCATCGTATATGTTTGGTCACCTCGAATTGACAAAAGTGTCAAAAGAGGACATGTATCAAGAAGAAAAGAATGTGGACAGATACTAATAAAATTCCTACACCATTCAGCAGATAATCTTATTATAATAATAATACGGATAGAACTAGATATTTCGCCATCTGCCTCTTATGATATTGGACGACATATAAACCCCACCAAATTTTCCCAAAATGATTCATCATCAATTCAACACTGATAAGGATCGAAGAGCAACTAACTTAAAATAACATAATAAAAATAAAATAAGAAAAAAACAAATCAATAGTGATGCAACTTTAGTGTTTTTAATACTTAATGAATGTTGCTTTAAAAAACTGTAATATGTTAATTTTAAAATTAATTACATGATTACCATTATTTATGCTGTATTTATGAATTTCCAAACATTGTCAAGGATAAACCTTTTCTGAATCAAAAGAAAATAACTTATTGGGCTTAATTTGATAAAAGCCCAAATATGTTGAAAACCCTTTCGATCGATCTCCGCGAGTCCCTCTCTTAGATGATAAGTCTCATTCCTCTTCTGTTAATTTGACACCGCAATGGCTTCATCGGCGCCACAAGGATCTGTCGATCCTCTCACCGGGAAAGATCCGGCGAAGGCATTAACTGCTGTAGCGTCTGGATTCTTCGAGAATGTGAAGAGAAACAAGCAAAGCTTCTTCCAGTTCTTCGCCATGACTGGAATTTTACTCCTGAGCTTCCGATCGGTAAGTCAGAAGTACCGAATCCACGATCTGGAGGAAGACACGGCTGTTCTCAAGAAGGAACAAGATAGTTTGACGGATCGTATGAGTAAAATCAAGAGCGATCTTCTTCATCAAGCTTCGATTGACTCTACCGGTGTCTTTGCTTCTCGTCTCCGTCTACTTTTCGGTGAAGATAAAAAGTGACCGCAAAATTTGATTGTTTTAAGGTCAACGAGGTTACGATTTTCTTTCTCCTGCGATGTAGTTCTAAGCAGATGTCTCTGTCTGTACTAGCTCTGTCTTTAGATTGAAAGGTTTTAGCGAATGAATGAGTAGAATTCTTAAGGTGATATGATTCACAGACAATGGTGTATCGTTTTGATTTATCTTAAAAAACCTGCTTCGTGGAATCATTTACTTTGTGGTGGCTGAATCGGTTTGATTTAGTATTGACTATTGATCACGAAGAATGCAGGTTTCTTCTGAGGCATTTCATCGAACACCTTAACTACGTTTTGAGCTTTGCACACACATCTCTGAAAAGACTTTTGTTTGAAGAATTTTGTGTTATTAAGGGGAGAACTTTATATGGTGTATTGAGAACTTTACGGTTAACAATACAGCAATAAGCAGATTTACTTGCCTGAACTATAAACTAGATTGGAAGGTTTGAAGTGATTGCTTGTTGATTCACTTCTTGAACCAATCGATTCAGTAAGGTAAAAATTGGAAATGGTGAGTGTGGCATGCAATTTGGGATTCATTCCAATTAGGTTATTAATCGGATGATCATTCCTTTTTCGTTGAGTAGTAAAACGATTTGTTGAATCATTTTAATCAGATGGTAGATTGTTAACTTTCTTTATTAGCTTAGTGATATTGGTAAGCTATGATCGAGTATCCTGATTGGGATTTTATACCAAATGAACTGATAATACTATGAGTAATTATTTGCTTTCACTATTAATCATCTAATTCAAGATAAAACATAGCTCTTCAATTCAAAGATGTAACAAAACTGACAGAGATTTGAGGAACAAATAAAAGAGAGACTGAAATCCACAAGATTTTGACACCTGCCAGTAGGAAAATCTACAATCTTTAAAAAAATACAAGGGAGGGGGCGTTCCGAGAATCGAACTCGGGACCTCTCGCACCCAAAGCGAGAATCATACCACTAGACCAAACGCCCTACTTGTTTATTGTGTCTAAACTTAAATATATATATATATCTGTTAGTTGTGAAGCTTTATTAGCCCGTCTCTGGTAGGAGAATAAAAGCTGAATAAGCTCACTGCAATTTGGTAGAGAGACGCCGCCTTCTCCAAAATTTTCAAAACAATGTCCGACGAAACAAAACCCACCTCCGGCAACTCAGCCGGCTTGCCCAACGGCCTAGTAAGCCATGGTGATTCCAAGACACGGCGCGTGTACGAAACAGCTCGATCTCTCCATTCCGGTGCTGTGAAAGATCTTCTATCTCTCGGGGTCCGTTTTCTTATCTCTTACTCTCACTACTTCTTAATGTTTCTATTTCAATCATCCTCTCCACTCAGCTTCCAATCTCTTTTCGAATTCGTTTATTTTTTCTCCGGATTTTGAGTAAGTTCCGTGTGTCTCTGCTCTGTTAGGTATGCGAGAGATGTATTTTCCGATTGGTAGCCGTCGAGGCATTCGATTCCGATATTTCTTCACTCTCAACATCAACTCTGCGCAGCTGGCTAAACGCTGGTGATGATGAAACTGGTTCGTCATTGGAATCTAGCTGCTCCAGAATCTGCATTGTTTGTTTAGGTATATTGCAGTTCGTTTTTTCCGATGCTAAACAAAAGCTGGTGAAAACGGATAGTAGTAGTGATTACGTTGCAAAGATAACGGACTTGGTGAAGCAGGATCGCCATGAGTTCGATAGCTTTGGTCTCGAAGTCTCTGTGCCATCAACTATCATGGACAATGAACGTGCAATATTGTAAGCTTCACTAGCATTCATATTCTTGTGAATATGAACATATTGAATCTTGTCTCTTGCTAATTATTTATCAGTTTTTTTTATCTGCTCTATTGTTGATGTATCTACCGTTATAGGTCATACCTTAAAGAAAAGTATAGCACTGAAGGTTGGCTGCAGAGAGAAAAAATTTCTGTAAAGGATGCCCTGAAAGTTCTAGTCTTGGATCCACTTAAAGCTTCGTTGGTGAGTTGGTAATCTGCTTGAATGTGTTTTTCTTTTGGAAATTGTTGATTTGCTTAGGTTTTAACCTATGCTTCTATTGCTTAGTGGCTTATACAACTGAATGTTATTACCTGCAAAATCTGTGGCCAGATAACAAAGCTGAAGTCTTTGCATGTCTTCTCTGATTTGGGTTTTGCAGGGCGCTAAATCAGATTCAAGCTCTTTTCACATACGTTTGACATACTCTAGAGCATCAGATGAGGCTCAGGGTGCTTCTGAAACAACGCATGAAAGTAAGAGGAGAAAACAAGGTATGTTGAGACTCTACAATCACTTATTACTCTGTTAAATTTCTTGTGAACTCCTCATAATTTCACAATTCGTATATGATAATTGACTTATAGTGCATACATGATTACCTAAAATATATCTCCCATACTTTTGATGTTTTATGGAATTTGTTGATGCAATAAAATTTGACCTTCATGTATGAAATTCTTCTATTGTTACATCTGAAAACACGATCATCTTCGTCTCGTGTTGACGCTTAACGAGTTTGTTTATGCAGAAACTGAGAATGGATCAAACTGTATATCCGATAATTCATTTGAAAAGGTATTTGTTCACATGTTTAGCCCATAGATTTAAATAAGAGTAGAACTTTCTTTTGTCCGCGTTGTCATTATTTGGCTAACAACAACTCATGTTCTCCTTTTTTTTTCCTTCAATATTACCAGCTGTATGAACCATGCATATTGTCGGTGCATTGCAGCAAGATGCCTATCTTTTTTAGTGGGAGATACTTTAAAGTAAGTCACTATTTTCATGTTCTGGAAGTGTATTGTAACCTTCATTTGTGTGTAAATTGTAGTTTGGTAACAAATGGATTTACAGATGTCGAGCATATCTTTAACCTCTTATTGAGGATCTATTTCAACTGATGGTTTGATCTACCTTGCAGTACTCCAGAAATGTAAGTCAATCACGATGGATTATTGATGATGAACGAATGGGCGAAGCGTCTGTTGAGGTAGTAGTCTCTTAGTGGTTATCTGGACATGGTATATTATTCCTAAAGATAACAGTGGCTTTAATAGATTTATATATATATTTTTAGGAGATACTTGGTGGAAACATTCTTCCAGCATGCCTTGGGGATTCCTACAAGTTCCATGCTGCTGGCAGAGAAGATATTGATGTGAGAAAAAATGACCCTTTTCGGACTTCAAAATCATATTCAACAATTTTATGCTGATAAATTGAAAGTACTCTATTCAGGTACGGATGTTGGGTTCAGGTAGACCTTTCTTAATCGAGGTTCAGAATTCTAGACAGTGCCCATCTGAGCAATCATTGAAGGAAGTTGAAGAAAAGATAAACAACTCAGAGAAAAAACTAGTAAGGCCTAATAACTTGAACATATATGTTGTATCAATTATTTATGTGCCTTTTTTGCAAAGCTGACAAGCAGTATATTGCTGCAGGTCGGAGTTAAAGACCTTAAATGTATCGGAAGTCAGTGTTGGGCAATGATGCGCGAAGGAGAAGCAGAGAAGCAGGTCAACATTGTCAAAATCCTATTGAAATATTGTTACCTTAACTCAACTAATACTTCATTTAGAAATGTCATGAAAACTTATCAAACCTACTCCCAATGTTTTCTGTGTACTGTAGAAGCAATATGTTGCGCTTGTATGGATTTCTCGTCCACTTGAAGAGAAAGACTTCAACACAATTTCTTCCCTGAAAGAATTGGTGAGTCATTTCTTGTATGATTGTTACGAATAGCTACAATCCATTGTCTGTCCTCAAACTCTGTTCTTCGTTCCTTATACAAAGTAACTTTCTTCTTCTATGTTATTTCATTGCAGAAAATCTTGCAGAAGACACCAGTAAGAGTACTTCACCGACGGAGTCCACTGGACCGTGAAAAGATTATACACTGGTTAGTGATAACGTATCGTGAATATTCAGATTTTACTTACCTTGAAGCTTCTTATGTTTAGTAAGAGTCAGTCTTTGTGGTTCCAATACTCAGGATGAAAGTCGAAAAGATAAAAGGAAACTCTCACTACTTTCTATTGCATCTATGCACTCAGGTTGCTACATCTTCTAACTCACCTCGTTATAATTATCATAGTCATTTAAAAGATGTGCATATTTAATATCTATCTATCAATGCAGGCTGGAACATACATCAAAGAATTTGTTCATGGAGATCTTGGTCGTACCACTCCCAGGTATAATAAAAGGAGCTCCCTTCAATATATTAACCTGATCTGTAAAATAGCATTTTGATCATAGAGAGTCTATTTCAATTTGGTTGCAGCTTGGGATCAATTTTAGGGTGCAGGGCGGAGATAATACAACTAGACGTGACTGATGTGAAAATGGGAAATTCATGAACTGCCGAAGCTTCCTTATCTTATGTTGTAACCTTTTTTTTTTGGGATAAATTATGTTGTAACCTTGATTTCAAATTTTCCATAATTTATACATTTTATTGTATTTTTATAAACTAAATAATCATTTTCTTTGACACAAAAAAAAAAAAAACTATTAACTTTTACTCAAAAGATTTTCTTACTATATATATAAAGATAATTGTACTAGCTGAACATGAGTATAAATTGTAATGATCTATGTCGGTGGGTAAAATTATTCAGTAGGAAACTCTAAGACATAACCGTTAACAAGAAAGATAAATTGATCCGTTTGTGTCAGTTTTAGTCGATCCATGAAGCATCCACCATCTTCGCCATGAACGAATACCGATCAGCCGCTTCGTCAATCTGTTGCAATTCACAAACATTACTCACCACTTGCACTTTCCAAAGCATATTTATATTGAACTAAAAGATTAGATTCGTATGACTGATTTAGTTAAGTTAGTTACCATCTTTTGTGTTGGACGTCCTGCTCCATGCCCAGCTTTTACTTCTATTCGAGCGATTAGAGGGTTCGTCTGTGGACTATTCTCTAAACTTAAACCTAACTCATATTGCATTGTCTGCGAAAGCAAAAACGGGTTTCAATGGAAGAAGCAGAAGATGAAGATACAAAAGCAAACAAGAGGCAGAGACAAACCGCAAGCAACTTATAAGTATGAAGTGGGACGACTCTATCGTCGTGATCAGCAGTTAACAACATGGTTGATGGATACTGAACAAATCGATCTGTCTTCTGTTCCCACGGCCTCTTCACATTATGCAGAGGCGAATACCTTTTGTTTTGCACAGACTCAAACCATCAGATATCTTAAATCTACCAAAAAGGGAAGCTTTATGATGACCTTAGATAAAATGACTTACTTAATCAGCCAATGGAACTCCTCTTCCTTGTCAGAACAACCAAATTCAGAAGTCCAAGCATGTCCTATGGTAAACTTGTGAAACCGCAGCATGTCCATGACCCCGACATGAGCCAGAGCACACCCAAAGAGATCCGGTCTCTGCGGTAAAGGGTAAAAAAAGTTTTTATGTATCTATGTAATTGCTATCTTCATGAGCTAAAATATTTATTACTCTTTTTACCTGATTAATGCAAGCCCCTACTAGAATACCACCGTTACTACCACCTTCGATGCAAAGTTTCCTCGGTTGCGTATAACCAGCAGACACCAGATACTCCGCCCCGGAAATGAAATCATCGAAGCAATTCTGCTTATTGGCAAGCGCGCCAGACTTATGCCATTCCTCACCATACTCACCACCACCCCGGATGTTTGCAAAACAGAACACGGCACCAAGATGCCTACTAAGCACAATGCGGATCGCGCTGAAAAACGGTGTCATGCTTACGCTAAACCCTCCATATGCATAGAGCAAACAGGGGTGCGACCCATCTAGCTTTATATCTTTTCTAGCCACTATAAACATCGGTATCTTTGTTCCGTCCTTACTCGGATAAAAGACCTATAAAACATAGTGATGGAGATATGGATTCAAAATTAAAGTTTGTATTGCAGTTTCAAAACTTTTTAATGGAGAAAGCAGTTATATTTACCTGAGTGACTTGAAATGCAGTTCTATCGAATCCAGGTACACCGATTTCACGAAATACTGTAACTTCTGGAGCTTCATGGGATAAGTCACATTTGTAAATCACGCCAGGTGTAAGGAAACTTGTAAACCTAAAGAAAAAGGTGGTGTCTTTACGCCGAGCAAAAACTCCATATACCGAGCCAATATCTACAGGTAATATGTGAAGCAAGGAACCGGATTTCAAGTCTCTAATCTGCAGGATGTGTTTTACATCGCTCATGTAGCTTACTACCAGTTGATCTCCATTAACTGCACAAGCTGTTGAGAGAACATCCTTTTCGTGTTCTGCGATAATATCAGTCCAATTGCTCGGTTCCTTCAGATCAACCCGAACTAATTTGTACTTTGGGGCATCTTTGTTGGTAAAGAAAGTGAACAATGTCTCGTCGTTTGCGATAGCAATGTATTGTGCGTCAAATGTGTCAATAAGCTTAACAAATGGAAGTAGAGCGTTGCTTCCTCTAAAACCCTCTAGACCTTTAGGAAGTGATGAGAGATCACAATGATAAACTTTGTTTACAGGGTCACAACCTTCTTCAATTGTCATGATTAAGTACTGCATTAAGAAACACCATGCTATAAAGCTAAAACCCAAAACTTAGACTTTAAGCGAAGCATCACAGAGAGAAGAGAAATGGCTGGCTATTTACCTTCCCATCATCAGTGACTTTAGATCCAAACATATGTTTGGGATTCTCTTGGTCTCTCCAACATAAAACATCTTCGGATTGATCAGTCCCAAGGAAATGGTAGTATAACTCATGGTAAAGGTTAGAATTAGTCTCTGTACCAGCATCTATATTCTCTCCCTCTCTACAGAAACAAAACCAAAATCAGAAACAGTAATAAAAACTCAAACTTTTCAAGCTTTACACCCAAAAGTTTCATAGTTAAACCAAAGACTCACAGTGGAGCTGGGTAGCGACTGTAGAAAAAACCTTTGCCATCATGTGTCCATGTAATTCCACTAAACTTAACCTGATTCCACAACAAGATTCATGTCAATGATGAAACTTCTAATTAACGAGTAATTCAAGTTGAAGAAGCCTTACCCAAGATAAAGTATCAGGTTCCACTTTCTTATCTTCAATCCTCATCACTTTAATCGTTACCCAATCACTACCACTTGAGCTAAGCCCATAAGCCAAATATTTAGCATCCTCACTGATAGATAGAGTGTTTAAAGAAACTGTTCCATCATCACTAAGAGTATTGGGATCAAGCAATATCTCTGCTTCAGAATCCAAATCATCCTGGAAAAAAAAAAACCAATCTCAAATCATAAACCCACTTAACGAAACTGGAGATGGAAGAAGCGTTGTTATAAAAGATGATTGTTTGTTTCAAATTACCTGAACATAAAGCACACTCTGGGCTTGAAGACCTGTGTTGTGGAAGTAAAAGTAGCTGTTCCCTCGCTTGAAGGGCGTATCATAACGAGGATGATCAATGAACTTTGTGAATTTCTCATGAAGCTTTTCCTTCGTTTCGCAAGTTTTTAGTATTGAATCGGATAGTTTCACTTGCTTCTCTACAAATTCTTTCACTTCTTCAGCGTCAGGATCTTCCAGCCTAACACAGAACCAACAAAATAAAATTAATTTTATTGAACCGAATCCTAACCAAACCAGTTTACGATTGTCCCAAACCGGTACACGGTTTCTAAGAAAATTAATGAGCAAAGAAACAAAAATTGGTCCAGAAATTAGCCTACTGGTCCACTAAGATCAATAATGGGCCAAAAAATCGATAGAGCTGGTCCAAAAAAAGCTCGTTACGCGATTGGTCATGATCCGAAAATTCAAAATCTCCGGTAATAAGAACCTCCGTCAACTCAACAACGTGATAAAAAAAAAAACAACAGCTGGAAACGCGAAACGCAAACGCTTTACCAACGGTAAGGATCAGAGACTTTAACGCCGTGATAGTCTTCAACGACGGACTCATCCCGCCTAGCCGTCGGATACTGCAACCGCTCTTCAAACGCCGAGAGAGATCCCATTCTAATTAACCTTAAATTTCCGACAAAAAACAAAGACTTAATCAAGTAGTTGGCGTTAAGTTTCGTGGAGTCGAAGAGAAAGAAAGAAGAATCGGCGTCGATGGGGTATTTATAGGGAAGCGGCGCGTGCGGTTGGGACTTAACAAAAAAAAAAAGGGGAAACGTGAGAAATGGAAAGAGCGCGCGTGACAGATGCATCGACTCTCTCGTTATGTCGAAATTGTTACGTGAATCTGTCGACATTCTTGGGTAATGTTGCCATTTTTAATAAAATTTGGTAATTTACACTAACCTTCTTTCTTTTTTATTTGGACCATTTTTGTCTTTCAAACCAAAATGCTATATTTCCTTTTCTCTTTTTATTTTCTGTACTTTTATTTTTTCCATTAGTTCGAACAAAAAAAAGAAGTAGTCTTCTATTTTATAAAGATTAGAATTTGATTGATATTGTGTTTTTTTTTTTTTTTTTTGGATATTGATACTGTTGATTATGGTATTACCAATAAAATTTGCATGCATGNAAAATTTGCATGCATGTTTAAAAAATTTTTTTTTTTTTTTTTTTTGTGTGTGCAAAAGCATGTATAAAGAATAATATTTAAATTATTTTATTGGATAAAGGAGTAAAGGACTTAAAATGGAAACCTATATATGTTTGACAAAAAAACAAAAAAAAAAGAAAACTATATTGTATAAATAAACTTTTCGTACAATAAATTGGTTTTTTCAAAAAAAGAAATTGGGGTTTTTTTCCAATAAAAAGGTGATTTTTTCCGTTTACTCTAATTTCTGGTGACTTTAAAAGTTTAAAGTTTAAACCAACTAAAACATCTGTCAACACAGTTGACTAGTAACGGATGACGGATGTAGTAGCCAACTAATCCACGATCGTGAGAGTGAGTCAGCCAAACCCGCTAAACCCGCTACTATAACTACTATTGTTTTTTTTTTTTTTTTGATAACGAGGAGGTTCGGAGCCGAGACCTTTAATCTCTCCAGGGTCCGGGGAAGACTATGTGAAAACCCCTGGCCAAATAGAAATGATTAGCAATTTCGCGCTTGAAAAGAATCGATCTCTGGCCTGGACCAATAGGACGACTCCTCATCAAGTGGAAACCACTAGACCACGACCACTTGATTATAACTACTATAGTTGTAGTATGATGCTACGTTAAGCCGCCCCAATTCCATTATTATAAACTTTTCCATTGTGTAGTCTTATAAATTCGATCACAGTATATTTAAGTCCTATGGAACACAACACGGTACATCTATTAAGCGATTCAATCTCAAATAGTGTTAGATGAGTACGTGAGTGATAGTCATGTAGGCTACTTTTATTTGTTTTGTATTTCAAGTTTTTCTTAATTAAGACTTTAAGAGTCACTAAATTCATCAGAAAAGACAAATTTAGTGGCAGCTGTGATAGATTCGCATATCCTCTGAAGACTGCTTTACGTTTACTTTTCGTTCTTCTTTCTTGTATACAAAAATCGAATTAAAGTGTAAATGGCTAAATGCATACTATAGAATAATGTTGTTATACACGACATCCATTACACATTAAGATTGCGACAATTTTTGATATTTTGTAAAAAGTTAGCACAACTAATTTTCTAAACAAACAAATCCTTAGATGTAACTATTATTACTGTTCTGATTGAAATAAATTTTTTTTTTTTTGGTCAACATGAAATAAATTTATTTAAAATCATTTTTTTTTTTGCAAATCTTAATAAGTTAATATTACAGACATTAGTAAAACATTAAGTCGAACTCGGAATGTCTATATCGGGCTTGAAGCCCATTTTACGGAAAACCCTGTAAGCTTGATTGCTCCCGCGACGAAGTTTGATTGATAGTTGACAAAAAAAAAGAAGTTTGATTGATAGTCCACAAATGAATTACATATGTAGATTATAGAGTCGATAACCTTTTTTAAAACCATATTTTCATTTGACATAAAATCGACATCAACTCATAAGTCATAACTAGAATGAAAACTAATGCATGAAACTAACTCTCTCGTGTACATACAGATTAACGGTGTGTTCTTTAACTCCCTCTTTTCTTTCTTACGTTTGTGATTACTTTTATATATATGTTGTAATTAATGAAACTTACAGTACTGATTGAAAAAAAATATGTATTTATCTTAACTGAAAGTTCGTAGTTCATCACATATATATGATATCAACGCTCGATGAATATAAAGAGATATAACTGATCCAAAATAAAGTAAAATTTGGTATAAGACAAATGAGCCAAAAATTTACTATCATCTTAAGAAAACATGTCACATTGAAAAATGTGATTAAAAATATGAGCTAGTATTTCCACGTATTATCAATTCATTTCGAATTAAAAATTTAAGAAATTTGAATTTAAGAATTTTAGAAAATAGTTTAATTTCTAAACGTACATACAAATCTAAACATATTTATACATAGCTAAAAGCCTAAACCTGAATATTTTATTTTCATCAGGAGAATTTAATATAAAAAATACTGTAGAAAACTGGATTTTTATGCTAAGTGAAAAGTGAAAACCGTTGAAGTGTTATGTAGAGCAGCAAACTTTACGAGACTGGTCCTCCCTCGGCCCTTGCAAATGGAGAGATTGTTGGATACGATAATACCCATTTACAACATTATATATATAGAAGATGAAAGTCCTGAGACAACAGACATTAATGATTTGGGATTATAAGGCTTGATAAGCGAGAGAAATCGGATGCGTGTGGTTTACGCGCGTGCGATTTTCCCCAAAAAACTTCGCCGTTTGTAAAACCTAGATCTGATCGATTCCTCGCTTCTCCGGTCATCGGTGCTCCTCGCCGTGACTGTGAGAGGGCTCCGGTTCTTCGCTTTGTGATTGGGCTCTTTCCAGTAGGCGATTTGACGAGTATGGTTTCGGAGGTGTTGTGGTTTCCTTTAAATCGGAGATCCCGTTGTAGGAGAAACGATGCCTTGCTTTGCCTGGTTCCCAACTGTTAGTCTCGGCGATTTCATCCTCTCGGTTCTCTCACACTTCCTCTAGTTGTTTGAAGACTGCAACTAAGATGTCGTGAGTCTCCTCAAGGTGAATCTTCGGCGAGCAGCGTAGCTGTTAGATCTGTTCTAGCAGCGGTTTGGATACTCTCCGGCAAGTGGTTTGGCAGGCGTGTGGGCTTTCACTCACTCCTCTTTTCCTGTTGGCGTCCAGCAATTCTTCCCCGATGGGGGCCGGCGGTGCTCTGTTTTCCGTCAGGCCTAGAAAAACTTCAGTTCTTCTTCTTCTCCGAGGTATCACTTGTCTTCACTCTCTGTATGATTTCTCCCGCCCCGTGTTTGTAGTCGTTGGTTTCCCTGGCCCTTCGCTTGCTCTGGTAAGTTGTTGCCTCTGTCGAGTGTTTGTTTGCTTTAGACTAAGCTTTTTGTGCTTTGGAATCAACCACCGGAAGTCTCGATCATTAGAATATGTC
>OVAQ01001352.1:0-18614 GCA_900406345.1 Erysimum cheiri | reverse complement strand
GACAAATGTTTAAATAATCCTCCTTTATTTCCAATTCTCCCTTTTTATTATGACAAAAAAGTTGGAGAGATTGATTGTATAACCTTTACTTGGCTTTTCCTTTTGGTAAAGTGGTCGGCAGTACATCTCTCATCATTGTTTCTTTTACATTTTCTATTTCTATTGGGCTTTATCAAAGAAGACAAGGCCAATAATATTAGGCCCATTGGGTTTGAAAACGGATATTAGGGCATTAGTTAAAGCGCTTGTCGGATTCGGTTTCGTAGATGGATCGCGCCAAAATCTTATAGATTTTCCCGCCATCTTCATTGATCAAATCTGGGTTGGTAAACCTAAATTGGATGCTCACCTTCGCCAAATCCACAAAATTGACAGGATTTGAAAAAATGTCAGACGATAATTCAACGGAAGTTGGACGAAGACGTAGCCGAGGCGCGGAGGCGTCGACTCGGAAGGACGCACTTGAGCGGCTGAAGGCGATTCGACAAGGGGGGCTTAGAAATCTATCGGCTTCAGGTGGTGGGTACGATATTAGGCTGCAGAAGCCAATCTTCGATACGGTTGATGATGAGGAGTACGATGCACTTGTTTCCCGGCGACGCGAAGAGGCTCGCGGATTTGTAGTCGAGGATGGAGAAGATGGCGATTTGGGATATCTCGACGAAGGTGAGGAGGAGGATTGGTCGAAGCCCAGTGGACCAGAATCGACTGATGAATCAGATGACGGTGGTAGATTTAGTGGGAGACTTAAGAAGAAGAAAACGGAGAAGAAGAAAGGGAAAGAACAAATGCAGCAGGTTAAGAAGGTGAATCCGGCGTTAAAGGCTGCGGCTACTATCACTGGTGAAGGTAGACTCTCGTCTATGTTCACATCTTCGAGTTTCAAGAAGGCTAAAGAGACTGATAAGGGACAATATGAGGGTATTCTTAACGAGGCTTTAGCACAGGTTACTCCAGACGACTCGGACAGAGTAAAGCGTATGAGAAGAAAACAACCATTCACTGTTCCAATTACCATCTCCAAGAACAAAAAATTGGTTTCTGTTGCCTCGAGGATGGAAATTAAGGATTCAGAACCAATGCCCTCAGTTTATGAGGGTGATTGTGTTTTCATGGAGAATGAGTTGACGAAAGAGTTGAAAGAGGAAGATATGACAGAATCTGAAGTCATTCCTCCGTATAATTCTGAGAATACGGAATTACCTGCAAGTAATAGTGTTATAGAGGATGGATCAAACAAGCTAAGGAAAGCTGAGGTGAAGAACGAGTTAGGTGCGAAGGAGGTGTTTACTTTGAATGCAACAATTGATATGAAAGAGAAGGATTCGGCTTTAAGCGCCACTGCTGGTTGGAAGGAAGCGATGGGAAAAGGTGGAACTGAGAGTGGGGCTTTACTTGGTGGTTCTAGTTGTGAAGGGCAAACGGAATTTGATTTGGATGCTGATGGATCACTTCGTTTCTACGTTCTTGATGCTTATGAGGAGGCTTTTGGCGCGAGCATGGGCACAATATATCTGTTTGGGAAGGTAAATCTCTTGGGATTTTTCACTCAATTTCTTCTTTTTTTTGGCCTTAATCTAGAGATGAATTCGGATACCCTTTATCTACAATTCAGGTTAAAATGGGAGATACGTACAAGAGTTGCTGTGTGGTAGTTAAGAATATCCAGAGGTGTGTTTATGCTATTCCAAATGATTCCATATTTCTTTCCCATGAACTAATCATGCTCGAGCAAGAGGTGAAAGAATCTCGACTTTCTCCTGAATCCTTCCGCGGAAAGTTGCATGTGAGTTTGACTACCTTTGTTACATGCTTAGATGAAGCAATATCTTTTCCTCTGTCATTTATTGTTTTTGGCTGTGTCTTCTCAGGAAATGGCATCAAAACTGAAGAACGAAATCTCTCAGGAATTATTACAACTCAATGTTTCAAATTTTAGCATTGCGCCTGTCAAGGTTTGGATATTTTACTTCTTTGTCATGTATTCTAGCAGCAGTACTTTTCTTTTGACTCTCAATTTTACTCTTTATGGATGAATATCAGAGAAACTATGCTTTTGAGAGGCCTGATGTGCCTGCTGGCGAGCAATATGTTTTGAAGATAAATTATCCATTTAAGGTACATTTCAGCTGTTCAAAATCAAACTATAAGGCTTCTGTTCTTTTTTTTTGACTTTTTAAACATCTCAACACCATCCACTTTTCCTTTGTAAACATAGGATCGTCCACTTCCAGAAGATCTTAAAGGCGAGTCTTTCTGCGCTTTGCTCGGGTCTCATACCAGGTTCTAGCTTCTTACTGCTGAGTTTCATTACCTTTCCCTGTGTTTGGTAGTTGGTCAATTAAGTTTGTATTTTCTGGTATTTTGTAAGCTTCTTAGTAAACTTTGTATGTTGGCTATGTCAATTTAGCACGGTGCAATCTTTCCCTCCTTATCGAACTTACTTTATATGCAGTGCTTTGGAGCATTTTATCCTTAAGAGGAAAATCATGGGACCTTCTTGGCTCAAAATTTCAAACTTCTCTACTCGCTCACCTTCTGAAGGAGTAAGGCCTTAAAATTGTGTTATCAGTGATTTTTTAGTTCTGTTTATCTCCAGTAATGAGAGGACTTGACACTTGTGCAGGTGAGCTGGTGCAAGTTTGAGGTTACTGTTGAATCTCCCAAGGTTATCACTGTTTTGGTTTCGGAGGAAAAGGTGGTTCACCCTCCTGCTGTCGTTACAGCCATAAATTTAAAGACTATAGTCAATGAGAAGCAGAACGTAAGCGAAATCGTTTCTGCGTCTGTTCTCTGCTTTCACAATGCCAAGGTTTGTTCTACAACATTTAACCAATGCTTCTTAGCCGTTTTTTCTCTTTGTTAAGAATATGGATGTATGATCATGATATTACCAATCACCAGTAGGTTTTCGTACCATGTGATTTTATATTCTTTGTTTTTCTTCAACACCATGTGGTTTTAAATTAACGCTTTTTGGACGATTGCTTCTTGCACAAAAGCCACTCTTATATCTACATTAGTAGCTTGACATATGATGTGCGTGCTCTGTGATCTTTCAGATTGATGTTCCAATGCCAGCTCCAGAAAGAAAGAGATCTGGTATTCTGAGTCATTTCACTGTTGTTAGGAATCCTGAAGGAACCGGTTACCCAATTGGTTGGAAAAAAGAAGTGGCTGACAGAAATTCAAAGAACGGCTGCAGTGTTTTAAGTATTGAAAACAGGTGTGTTGCAGCTCTGTTTCTGAATAGGGTGTGCTTATGATCCATATATATCTTTGGCAATTCATGTTGCCTCGTCCAACATTTTTTTTCCTTTTCTTACTGCAGTGAACGAGCATTGCTGAACCGATTGTTTTTGGAGTTGAACAAATTGGACAGTGATGTTCTTGTGGGACATAGTATTTCAGGTTTTGATCTGGATGTTCTTCTTCAAAGAGCCCAGGTAAAGCAAAATCTCTTTTTACCATTAAGAAAAATGGTTGTGTCTTTCAGTTATGATGTGCTTTTTGTCTGGACAAAGTGCTGCTATTTTATTCATATCAATTTTGTAAGGCCTTGTCTTCTCTGCAAAATTAACTATTTCCAGGTTTATTAGATGATATTTAAAGTTACTAAGCCAGCAAGTTTTTATTTTATGCATTGTACATCGTTTAGTCCCTTTTCCCAGTCTCTCTTGTTGTGATGGTTACGTAATAGAGCTATGAACATTGTCTGTCTTGTTTTTTAAACTGAGTGACTGTGCAGGCTTGCAAAGTTCAAAGTAGCATGTGGTCCAAAATTGGCCGACTCAAACGCTCTTTCATGCCTAAGCTTAAAGGAAACACTAACTTTGGGTCAGGAGCTACACCAGGGCTCATGTCTTGCATTGCTGGAAGGCTCTTGTGTGATACAGATCTGTGTTCCCGTGACTTGTTGAAGCAGGTATGATGCCCAACTCGTGTAAGCAATAAATTGAAGTTTAGTCCCTTATATATATATATATATAAGCATCTGTATCTTGCAGGTCAGTTATTCGTTAACGGACCTTTCAAAGACACAGCTGAACCGGGACAGGAAAGAGATAGCGCCTAATGATATTCCCAAAATGTTCCAGTCATCCAAAACACTTGTGGAACTTGTAAGTTCTTCAATGAGCTGGTACTACCACATTAGGGATGATAGGTTATGAATCCTTGCAAGCGAAACAATTTAGTGCATACTGTTGAAAATGAATAATCCAGTCATACGTAGAAGTAAAGGAATTGCAGATAAATAGCAGTTCACGTAAGGTGGATGAGTGATGACTGCATGTTAATTGCTCGGTTGTTATAACCTTTTGGTTTTCTTTGGTTCAGATTGAATGTGGTGAGACGGATGCATGGTTATCCATGGAGCTCATGTTTCATCTAAGTGTTCTTCCTCTCACTCTTCAGCTTACTAACATAAGTGGCAATCTTTGGGGGAAAACTCTTCAAGTAATGAGTCCTGATTCTTCTCTCTCTCTTTCTCTCTCCCGGGAAAGCTATGTGCTGCGGACTCATGCATTATTTTGTTTATGACCAGGGAGCCAGGGCGCAGAGAATCGAATACTACTTACTACATACATTCCACTCGAAAAAGTACATTCTCCCAGACAAAATTTCACAACGTATGAAAGAAATAAAGTCATCAAAAAGAAGAATCAATTCTGGTCCAGAGGACCACAATGTTGATGAATTGGATGCTGATCTGGCTTTGGAGAATGATCCGTCTAAGGGCAGCAAAGCAAAAAAGGGTCCAGCCTACGCTGGTGGACTGGTCTTGGAGCCAAAGAGAGGCTTATATGACAAATATGTGTTACTTCTTGATTTCAATAGTCTTTACCCGTCTATTATACAGGTTAGCAGATTGGTTTCTATTTCTCAAGCCTTTGGTGGCTGTTCCCATTGCTTGGTTGATAAATTCATGGTATTTTCAGGAATACAATATCTGTTTTACGACTATACCACGATCAGAAGACGGAGTTCCACGTTTACCTTTAAGTCAGACACCTGGAATTCTTCCAAAGGTATATTCACCATTACACAAGTTGCTTTTTGTTGTTACTATTGTCAATTTCGTATAAATTCTCGATCAGTTATAGGTCCTCCAATTGTAATTTGATTGAAAGAAAGAAAAATCAAACAAGCAAAAATAATATTTTGCCTATTTTCTTTCCCTTATCTCTCAAGGGTTATACGAATCCTCAAAACAATGCGACCTAGCTGGTCAGTATTGTATTAGTGACTGCTGCTTTCTGTTTTTCAAGTAAACTAATCTTGACATCATCATCATCTAAACTATTGATATATGCATTTTTCTGTGCCACGACTTTAAATTCTCCTTGTTCTGGTATGCCCAGTCTAATAGAGATTAAATTATAAATCCCACTATTTGTCTTTGTTTTAGTTGATGGAACATTTGGTCAGTATAAGGAAAAGCGTCAAATTAAAGATGAAGAAGGAAACAGGTCTCAAGTACTGGGAGCTTGACATTCGGCAGCAGGCATTAAAGCTCACAGCCAATAGGTGTGCGTTTGTGGTTTTGCTTGTGTCGGCAATAACTCCCATTCACCACATTTTGATATATTCTTCTTTTGTTTTAATTCATTCTAAACACAGTATGTATGGATGTCTGGGGTTTTCTAATTCAAGATTCTACGCTAAGCCTTTAGCAGAGCTCATAACACTACAGGTAAGTGATGATTTCTGTGTTTTCTAGTGACACTTTTTCTCTATTCTTTGCATGATCAGGCCAATTCCTTTAACATTGCAGGGAAGGGAGATCCTGCAAAGAACCGTGGATCTTGTCCAGAACCATTTAAACCTAGAGGTATCTTCTATACTTTGAGTCTCAGGATGCATTTTAGAAGAAAACTTAGTAAAATGTGTCAATGTCTCTGCTCTATCAAGTCTAGAATTAAACATCTTGCTATTATGTAGGTAATATATGGTGACACAGATTCAATCATGATTCACAGCGGACTAGATGATATTGAAGAAGTGAAAGCCATTAAATCAAAAGTCATCCAAGAGGTTGGTTGGATAATAGATTTGTCTCTGCATAGCTGTCCTTGGTGAAAGTGCTTCTCTGAGAAAATAATTTACACTGTAAAAACCCAGACATTTGATTTTGGGCCTTCTCCTGTCAATTTTTAGGTCAATAAGAAGTATAGATGTCTAAAAATCGACTGTGATGGCATATACAAGAGAATGCTTCTTCTTCGAAAAAAGAAGTATGCTGCTGTCAAATTGCAGTTTAAGGATGGGAAGCCTTGCGAGGTAAGCTTTTACATTAACATTCTGCATACCCTTTCTTCTAGAAAATTCTGGGTAATAGATGAATTTTCAATGCAGGACATTGAAAGAAAAGGTGTGGACATGGTTCGTCGAGATTGGAGCTTACTCTCTAAGGAAATAGGAGATTTATGCCTGAGTAAAATCTTGTATGGAGGGTATGTTATAAAACATCCACTAAAGAAAATTGTATTTACTCTCTCATGCAAGCACAACAAACATTTTCTTCTTTGCAGGTCATGCGAGGATGTTGTTGAAGCAATTCATAACGAACTTATGAAGGTAATCTTTGTTACCATTCATTAATCTTCGTTAATTAGTTTGATCTTCTTTATTATCCAACACGTGTTGCTTTTTCCATGCAACAGATAAAGGAGGAAATGAGAAATGGTCAAGTTGCGCTTGAGAAGTATGTCATCACCAAGACATTGACTAAATCGCCTGCAGCTTATCCAGATTCCAAAAGCCAACCACACGTTCAAGTGAGTATGAGAGCTATATTATTCACGTTATTTCATATTTTCACTTAACTCTCTGATTGTGTGGCTAAATTATTCTTCTCAGGTTGCACTTAGAATGAGGCAACGTGGTTATAAAGAAGGTTTCAATGCTAAGGATACTGTACCATATATAATCTGCTATGAACAGGTTCCCATCACAGAAGACCAGCTAAATATTATCAGATACCCTATAGTTTTTCTACTAAATCTTTTATGCTTCCTCTGTATAGGGTAATGCTAGCTCTGCCAGTTCAGCAGGGATTGCCGAACGTGCTAGGCATCCTGATGAAGTAAAATCAGACGGCAGCAGATGGTTGGTTGACATAGATTACTACTTGGCACAACAGATTCATCCGGTGGTGTCTCGTCTATGCGCAGAAATTCAAGGAACAAGTCCTGAACGTCTAGCCGAGTGTTTAGGACTTGACCCATCAAAGGTAAAACAACTATCATTCAAGCCAATTTCCGATTCATATCAGTGATCATAAATTCATGATAAATGATTGGAACTAATGTTTTATTTCAGTACCGAAGCAAATCAAACGATGCCGCGAGCAGTGATCCTTCTACCTCCCTCTTATTTGCTACAAGCGATGAAGAAAGGTAATGCTATCTTTTCTCATCTGTAATTTGATGTCATATATTTTCTTCTTGATTTGCAATATTCTTAGAATTCAACTTGGCAACAACATAATTTACGTGTAAAAAATGCAGATATAAAAGCTGTGAGCCGCTAGCATTAACATGCCCCAGCTGCTCTGCTGCTTTCAACTGTCCATCTATTACTAGTTCTGTTTGTGCGTCAGTCAGTAAGAGACCTGCAATACCTGAAACAGAGGAATCTGATTCCACATTCTGGCTTAAACTGCATTGCCCGAACTGTCAGCAGGAAGATAGCACGGGAAGAATATCCCCTGCAATGATAGCGAACCAGGTAGGCAAACTTTGTTGAAAAGGATCCTAATTTGTTAAGTTTCTCAGAATAAAAGTTCTGTATCTTTGTGATTTGGCCTGTAGCACAGATGCTTTAGTTATTAACTCATTCTCATGTCTTTCAGGTGAAAAGACAGATTGATGGATTTGTGTCAATGTATTACAAAGGCATAATGGTGGTACGCCAAACCTTCTCACTCGCCTCTTTTTTTTTCCATAATTCTGAACACTTTTCCTTATTAAGTTATGCTTATGACGTTATCTTATACATTTTGTCTTCAACAGTGTGATGATGAGTCCTGCAAGCACACGACCCGCTCCCCCAACTTTCGTCTGCTAGGTGAACGTGAACGTGGGACAATTTGCCCAAACTACCCTAACTGTAACGGAACCCTCTTAAGAAAGGTATATGCCCTCATCAACCTTATTACTCCTATCTTTCTATTGCTTCACCGACTAACTCTTGACTTTGAGCCTTGTCTTATTACAGTACACTGAAGCAGATTTGTACAAGCAACTGTCATACTTCTGCCACATCTTAGACACACAATGCTCTCTAGAAAAGGTTTCTACTTTACAACCAGTCTTATATCGGTATTATCAATATCATTTTGTCTTGTCTGGATCCCTAAAGTTATCACCGCCATTTGAAATAACAGATGGATGTTGGCGTGAGAATTCAAGTAGAGAAAGCAATGACGAAGATAAGACCCGTGGTTGAATCAGCAGCAGCCATCACCCGAAGTATTAGAGACCGGTGTGCTTATGGATGGCTGCAACTCACAGACATAGCCATTTGATAGTTGTAATAATCATCACATGTAACTAAATTAGTCTTTTATATAATCTTCTTCAGACATCAATATAATCAAGGTACTCAGTTTTGTTCACTCCTAAGAGCATCCTCATTGATTATTTCTTAATTTCTCTTAAGCATTATTAAATTATTAAAATATTTGGGACCCAGACTTTTGTTTTTACCCTTTCCTTACAAAAATCAACAGCTTAACTATAACTGAAGATTGAAAATCTGGCCAAAACTATAACTCGTAAACATTTTTGACTCCTGTGTCTGGCAGGGACTAGAGCTTCAATCTGACCAGTTTGATGCCGGATCATCATCTCACTGTCTGAATGTTATCTCCGAAGCAGAGAGGCTGTGGAAAAGCAGATTTCTTGACTTGTTTGAGGTGGTTCCAGCGAGTGAGGAGCAGCAAGAAGAGTCTCTAGATTCAGGTCTTGCTCTAAGGTGTCATTGATCCTTGTCTGTGTTGGCGGTGGAACCGGTGGTAACCGCATAGGGTTTAGGCCTAAACCATTCATAACGGCTAAAGTCTGTATTAAGCAGTCATTAAGCTGTGATCAAATGATGGGTTTTTTTACAAATCAGACATTGATAGTAAATGATCAAAGCAAAAAACCTGCACTTGAAGTTGAAGCTGTTTCAGATATTCTATAGCTTCATCAAGCATTGAGGCTTTATCAGTCTACAAACAAACAATCAAAAATGAACAAATGCTTTGTGAATCTCTAAAGAAGTTAGATTCGAAAAAATTTGATTTTACCTTGTTAGAATTGGGTATCAGTTTCTGCAAAGCTTTCATTTTCTCGTTGATCTTGCTCCTCCTCCTCTGTAAAATTTCAGCTTCTCAAGGTTTTTTTGTTTCCCTTGTTTTTCAAATTAAGAATCTTAAAAAGGATAAAGATAAAACCTTTTCAGACAAGTTGTGGAATTGTGCATCAATGTTTCTCTTCAACGAATATCTCTGTTTAGCTCCATTTCTCTTTAGTGTTAGCATTCCAAAAAGCAAATTCAAAAATTGTTTTTTTTTTTCTTAACCGAAGCGAGTGAAGTTCAACGGCAAGTAGAAATAGTTACCTTGTTTTCGAAAGCATAATTTTCTTGGCCAGTTTCAGTGACTCCATAACCTAAGGAAGAAACCGCTCCGCCGGAAACGGAAGGGAGTGTCTCAGCGGAGGAAAAGATTCTCTTCGGTGGTGACGAAGGTTGAGCTGTCGGAGTACGGGAAAGAATCTGCCGGAGAAAGCTCGAGAGTTCGTCGGAAGAAGAAGGATCAGGAGGAAGATGATCACCGTCGTCAGAATCACCCATCTCTCTCTCTAGTCTCTCTACTCTGTCTCTGTGTGTGCTTTTCGTAGTAAAAGTTATAGGCGGGGAGGTTAGGCGCGTGAGATCACGCCCCTAGGATAAGCGAGTGGGTGTTCTGAAGAGTGAGTGGACTGTCGAATCACTATAGGCTATAGACATAATTTGGTGTCTCACCTCACTGTGTGTGAACAGTTCCACTAGTTGTAATTTGTATTTACTTCATAACTTTGTAAGTTATCAATAAACTATTGATCTGAACTGAATTGATTTTTTACTCAATAATAAAAAGAGTATTTTTGGGATCATCGAGTAAAAAAGTACCATGTATTTTTATATTGTTTTTACAGTGTGATAAGGTGAATATAATAGAGGAGCAGGGATGGTGGAAAATCAGTAAATGGACGGTTGACAAATAAGGGTATTTGATATGATAGGGCATTGATAGTCATAAATCATACTACTATTTAATTACTATTATGACTAAACATGAAAAAGGACAATTACTTGAAAAGTAAGGTCTTGCAAGAGTTTCACCATTTTTGGCAATTTACAAAAATCATGACCGCTTTTTTTTTTTTTTTATCACAAGTAAAGTGTGTGTCTGCATTTCGTTATCAAAAGAAGTGTGTGTGCATCTCGGAAGATTATTTAAAAAAAAAAAAAAAAAAGGAACTTTTGATATAACAATGGTCAACACATACAAGAGTTGACTTCGAATACAAAGAATCATTAAACATCTAACTGGCTTTTTGCTAACAAAGATGATAACATGTTCTTGATCATTAGCCATTTTTAATGCATTCGAAGGGGAAATAATGGTAATCAGAAATCAACCTAAAATCCAACTTGACATCTAATGCTCGCGCAATCTTTTTACTTGATAAAACATTTAAAGAGCTTTTTGCTTGCAAAGAGGACACCTGTTCTTGACCATTAGCCAATTCTTGATGCATCCGAAGTGAAAGTCATGCCCACATCCGAGTTTCGAAGCTTCTTCACTGTACTTCAATTTGTACAGACAGATCACACATTTCTCCGTTTCATCACTACAGTTTTCATATTTCCTTCTTCTTAGATTTGCATCAATAACTTCAAAGTTTACACCAGTGCAGACATCTCCTATATCTTCTGTGATGTTCAATAGTTCCTAGAAGAACAATACATTAGTAAAATTTTCTACATCTAGACTTTACAGCTTATAAAACTTTTTAACCAAGAAACCAAAATGTTACATACAATTTTATTAACGAGAGTCCTTATAATCTTCTACATATAGGATTCATCAAATGAACTCCTTTGAAAACTACAAATGCAACCGACTAGTTTGCCAATACTGGAAGCAATAAATGTTCAGTGTTATCTTACAAAAAACTGTAAGGTTAAGATACAAGTTCACAACTCAAAAAGTGGTGAAAACTTTAAAACTTTAAAAAAAAAAAAAAAACTTTAATACTTATATAGTACTTAACTAATATTTCCCTACTTTATTTAACAAAATTTAGATAGTTTCAATAAAAAAATTAAATTAGTTGCGATAACAATATTCGAAGTTTTCCCACGCAACCTCGGAAATTTTAAAACCATACAAAAAAGACGCGGGAAAAGATTACATAAATTTCACGTGATATTTAGATATCAAAACAAATCTTTCTTTTCAAATGTATTGTCAATATAGTTTATATTTCTGCAAATATTGTTTCACAAGCTCAAAATATATTTTAATGCTAAGATATTTGCATATTGAAACTTAATCTAGTCTAGATAGTATACCTCGTATGTGAAGGTGTCTTCATCAGAAGATACACCTATATAGTCTTCTTGTGATGCTGTTTCAGATCGTTCATTGGTCGATGACTGTAACCAGTACTGCTCGACCGTTTCTTCCTACACAATTTCAGTAAGTCTATTATAAGCTTTATTCCTCTCAAAGAAACACAATAGATAATAGATAATTACCAAACTAAGTGTCACTAGAAGTGAATCGGACTCTATTGTCTGATCATCACGGTTCCTCTCCACCGTTGGATCTGGTGAGATGGCATTAGCGTCAACCGTTGGGTAAGTGTCCCATCGATGCCAGTCGTCTCCACATAGTAGCCGTTGGAAGCTAAAAGGACTGTCCGGTATCAGAGAATTGTCTCCGATTTGATCCATACTTTTGGAGAAAAATATTACCTGACTGATGATTTTTTTTTTAAAGGGGCTAAATTATTTGTACAAACAAAGATAGTTAACACTTTCAAGCTTCACCATCAAATCTTCCATTCAAATGCAAAATGCTGGAGTGGACAGGATAGTGTTTCTATTGATAAAATATTACAAAAAAAAGACGTTATTACCAAAGAAAAACCACAAATATATTGACAGTTAAAGGGAAAAATATATCCCAAATTAAGTTTTAAACCATAAACATATAGCTTCTCACAAACTATATTGGTGGGTATTTCGGAGTCCAAAAATGTTAAGAAATTCAACACAAAAATTCAGACAGCTAATAAAACTGTAACTTTAATAATCACTTTAATACAATTGAAATGGTTTTTTATAGTAAATATCTATCTATTGAATTTCCTTTCAATGGAAAAATATTACAGTAATTTATAGTGAACAAGTGTTAAAATTAATAAATGCTATGGCTATATATATACTTCTGCTTTCAATTTCACTAGAACGCTTTTTAAACCGGAGAAAACGCATGTTGTTTTCCTTATTTGATACAAAAAGTTCACATGATGATAGTTCCATTACTTGGGTCGTGGGGCTTTAAAAGAGATAATTTGGGTCCAATCAGTAGAAGCTCAATAAAATATGAAAATGGGCTTGACGTTAGAGCGAAAGACAGAGAGAGAATTTACGCGACGATATAATGTATCGTCTAAATACACGTAAGAGTAATTATAGAAACTTGAGTGCTAATTGCTAAATCACCAAATTGTTAAAACAAGCCGAATTTGGTATCTCGTCAGTTGTCATTATTTCAATTTATCTTCATACCGTAATGAACATCGTAATGTCACAAGTCTAATTTGGCCGTAAACTTTCCTACTCTCAAGTCTAATTATGGAAAACAATCATATGATCGTTAAAGTGTCACTAGTTCGATAAATCTCTTGTTGATGAATATGCAGATAAATAGGCATGGTGATAATTAAATCTCGTTAAAAAACAAAATTCACCTATAGACATAATGTGTTATGCAATACATAGAAGTTTAAGTAATTTTTGTAAGATCATTTGACATTTTTCCTTGAGAGAAGCAAAGAGACAAGCAACAAAACAAGAGTGTCCCCACGCATGTGAGCACCGTTAGCCAAAAAAAAAAAAAAAGATATCAGTAATAATGGAGCAAACTGATATCTGAAGAATACAAGTTTTGATTTGTGGATAGATCATTAGATCTAACAACTATAAGAAATAATAAAATATAGCAATATTTTATAATTTACAATTAAAGATATTTGATTCTAGAAAGATCAGTATAAAACCATGATTGCTTAATTTGGTAAACTCTTCCAAGATTACTGTTTCCATAAGTTATACGTATTTTATTAACAAAAATAGTGACTAGAAGAAAGTAGAAAGTAGAAACTGTAGTCTGTGTGTTGTTATTATAATGTTAAAAACGGTATTTTCGCTCTAAATTGAACAACTTGTGAAGTGGGTTATCTTCTTTACTGCTAAATACTAATGGTTTCTTGATTTTCTCTCTGGGAGGTGGGAAAAAGATTCAACCTTGTCTTAGTAAAGAAAAGAAAAAAGAAAGCTAATCTTTTTCTTTTGTTCCTCTCTTTCTTCCTTGGAGGATTAACGAATCGATGAAGCCCGCGTTTTAGTACCTAAACATCTCTTTTGTCTTGTCTTACAAAAACCCCCCAAAGCAACAACAACAGTAGATCGAAGATTGTTTCTTTTTTTATCTCTCTCTCTCTCTGTCTCTGCAAAAGCTACGGAGCGATGTCGGCGTCCATCAGTGGCTTATGCAGAGCCGTGACAGTCTCTCTTCTTCTTCTTCCTTTCTTCTTTTCCTCCTTTTCCTCAGCTTGCTCTAATGGAAATTGCCAGGTTCTTGAGATTCTCTCTTTGCTTATTATTTCTCTGGTTTATTGTTATCAAATTGGGTCTAAATCTTTAGGGGTTTTGCATTCTTTTGTGTCTTTCTCAGATGCTGGATTCATGCTCCTCAGCCACTGATTGTGTCCAAGGTTTATACTGTGGAGACTGTCCTGCCGTTGGAAGAACTAAACCCGTCTGCACAAGAGGCCAAGCCACAATTCCAACTTCCATTGTAAGATTCAGTTCCTCTAATTTAATTGGGCCTTCTCTAGATTTTCCAATTTGAAGATGGGTTGTATCAGAAGATATTGTAGATCATTTTGGTTGTATCAAAAGATAGTCTTAGATCATTTGGTTGGATCAAAAGTTTTAAACTTTGAAGATGGGTTTTGCTGAAGATTCTAAGCACTTTATGTAGTGATGAAAACTGTTTGTTTGTTTTTTTGTAGATCAATGGGTTGCCTTTTAACAAGTATACATGGTTGATGACTCATAATGCATTTAGCAATGCGAATGCACCGCCTTTGCCAGGTGTTGAGAGGATTACATTTTTCAATCAAGAAGATACTATTACTAATCAGCTACGAGTAATGTCCTCCTTACCAAGTTTATGTCTCTTATTTTGAATTCTTCTTTTGTGGGTAAAACTCTTGAATGTGTTTTTTTTATTTGCTGTAGAATGGAGTTAGAGGGCTAATGCTGGATATGTATGACTTCAACAACGATATCTGGCTTTGCCATTCTCTTCGAGGGCAATGTTTCAACTTCACCGCTTTTGTAAGATTCATCGTCAGCTTTACTAATAACTTGTTTGGATCGAAAGCTTGAAACCCGTTTGGATTGGTAAATGTGAGCTTTGTTTTCTTTTTTTTTGAATCAGCAACCTGCAATTAACACACTGAGGGAAGTTGAGGCATTTCTGAGTCAGAACCCAACAGAGATTGTTACCATCATAATTGAGGATTATGTGCACAGACCTAAAGGCTTATCAACTCTGTTTGCTAACGCTGGTTTGGACAAGTATTGGTTTCCTGTTTCGAAAATGCCTAGAAAGGGAGAAGATTGGCCTACTGTGACTGATATGGTGCAAGAGAATCACAGGCTCCTGGTTTTCACTTCTGTTGCTGCCAAAGAAGATGAAGAAGGCGTTGCGTATCAATGGAGATACATGGTTGAAAATGAATGTGAGTATAACAAAAAAGTTTAAATCTTTACTTTTGAAAATTGTCTCTGAGAATAACCTTCTCTTGCCACTTTCTTATGACTGTGTAAAGCTGGGGATCCCGGGGTCAAGCGAGGTTCTTGTCCCAACAGGAAAGAGTCACAACCTTTAAATTCGAAGAGTTCATCGCTTTTTTTGATGAATTACTTCCCGACATATCCGGTTGAGAAAGACGCTTGCAAAGAGCACTCAGCTCCACTTGCTGAGATGGTTGGGACTTGTCTAAAGTCAGGAGGGAATAGAATGCCAAACTTTCTTGCTGTTAACTTCTACATGGTACTGAATCAATCATATAACTAAAATATGACAGTTTTTGGGAGATCTTGCTAACAAATCATAATATTGCAGAGAAGTGACGGAGGCGGCGTTTTCGAAACTTTGGATAGAATGAATGGACCGGTACTTTGCGGTTGTGAAACTCTTGCTGCCTGCCAGGTAATAGCTTATGTACTCGCGCTTACATTACTATGGATATGAAGTGAGATTTTACAAGCCTAAACAATCTAAGACTGGCACCCGAATATTGGTTCTTGATGTTGCAGCCAGGAGCAGCTTATGGTTCATGCAAAAATATTACTATACAGACAAGAACTCCAAACATGGATTCAACAGCTGGAAGCTACTCAGGTGGAAGCTACTCAGGTTCAGTTCAGTTCTCAAAATCCTTAGCTTCTGTTGTCTATCCACCAAACACCATTGTTTTCTTCTTCTTCTCATGGCTTCCATTGCTGATGTTTCTACTATGACACAACCAACCAAACACCACTTGGAGAGATTCTTAGGTTAGAAGAATCTTGATCACTTCTTTAGAACGAATGAGAGATCCTAAGTTCAGGAAACATGAAATGCCTTAGAAAGAGTTTCTGATTTGATTATTGTATTGTAGACTGCAGAGTTATAGGCAGAAATCTTGTGTACGTGTGTCTCATGTATGTGTGTCTCAGCTTCTGTTGAATGTTGTGCAACTTATAAATATATATATATAGACACAATTCTACTTCAGTAGAAACTTTACTGAGTAATTTATGTATGTTATTGATGAAAGAACACACAAGATATTCAATTTTATGAATTACTATCTACAAGGTGGAGCAACAAAACAAGAGAAATGTTAAACAGCGTGCAACAATGGTGGTGGATTCTGAGCATTGAGGAGCAATTCAGTAGGTTTGATCTGAAGTGCAGGGCTGATAGTAAGTAAAGCAATAAAGCAATCCACAGGAACTCTAGTTCCCCATAAGTTGATCGATTCGAGTTTTCTGCATTTGTTTACAAGAACCAAAAGGCCTCTCTCTGTCACATGCCGGCAACACCACATACCGATTGTCTGCATAACGTATAAAAGATCCGATTTTGAGAGTGATTGTTATGATTTCAGATACAAAGGGAGTAGATTATTGTTACCTTAAGATGATGGCAGCGTTCTGCAATTGCGAAAAGGGACTCATCGGTTATGAATGTTCCTCCAATGTTCAGGTGTTGCAATGAAGAAGTTCTTGATATCTGTCAAATCAAATTCAAGATTCTCTAAAATGACAAAAACGAATCTTCAAGATTCCAATTCACATAAAAACGGCATTTACATTACCAGTTGAACAACACCAGAGTCAGTAATGGCGGTCATGCCCCATAAAGAAACTGAGTTTAGATTGGCTACACATCTTGCAGAAGCTATTTGGTAAAGACCATTATCAGTTATATGACAACCCCATCTGCTTCGAGATCTGCAGACATGAAAGAAAAACAGAGTTTTTTAGTTCTGTAATTATATTTGACCAACTCAAAGAACCCAAAAAGGTCGACCAGAAATTTCAGACAATCGTCACAAACCAACTCAATCCGCCATTGTAGGTCAAATCAAGCTCAGAAATGGTGATCATAGAACAACAAGCAATCACAGAGCAAAGAAGAGAGAGAGAGAGAGAGAGAGAGAGAGATTACATGTCGAGTTCTTTGAGGTTGTAAGCAAGATGAACGAGACGAGAAGTGGAATCGTCGTCCATTTTCCAACCAGCAAAGCTCAGAGATTCTCTTCTCGCCATCGATTGATTCACAGCTTTTCTCCATTTCTTGCAAACCCCACTTGCCCTAAAAACCCCAAAATAGACCACAAGAAAAAAAACTTCAAATTTCCACAATAATTATAAAAGAAAGAAACTTAGAAACGATCGTCAAACACGCTTACTGTGCCAAAACGGTGAAAGAAGTAACCAAGGAAAATATATAAGCCAGAAGGTCTAATGGTAACCGATCAATCGCTGCTTCTTTACACATGGCTTATGAGTTTAGAGGTTCTTGAATCTGTATTTGCAGAATATTTTAAGGTATCAACAAGTTTGTATATATGCGAATTGTTCAATAGTTCTTCATAATTGCAGAGGAAAAAGATGTTGTCATTTTCTTAGTTTAGATGTGGTCATCGTTCCGTCATACTTTTGAATCGTTACAATTTTTATGAAATTTATTATTTTAATTACACGGTCCAACATTTTGCGTGGGAAACTACTCTCTAGACTCCGTCTTTTTCTTGTCTACGCCACGTGGCACGTGCCACGCCCTACGGATCGTATTGAGATCTTTCTTTTCACTCAAAAATTCATTATTTTTTGTGTTGCTTCACAAAATATTTAAATGTTGGTGCAATAAATAAACTTTTATTGTTAAATTTGACGTGACGACGTTATCTGTGATTTTCTTTTCTTTTCTTACATTTGTACTTTTCGTGTTCAATGAGTTTTTGCAAGAAGAACAAGATTTGTCAATAATTTATTAACATGTAAATTATTACAAAGTAAAGAAGGAAAACTTATCTAAATAGATTTTGCTGACAAAGATTCGTTTCACTTCACATCCTCCAAATTTTCAACATAAATCAAGAGTTGTATTGTAAGACCACGACATGAAACATTTTCTATCCACACAAAAACTACGAACTTGTCACGGACTCTATTTCCCGGTTTGGCTCACGCCATTATCGGTTTACCAAACAATAAATCTTATATGAAACTTTTTGCCCAAAACAAAATATAATAATCTAAAACGAAACTCTTAACAAACTTTTTTGGGTTTTTATTTCTTTATTGAAGATACAAATACATTTTTTTTTTTTTTTATAAGTTATATGGGATACATTTGATTTCGATAATTTTACTTATACAGCACATACATGCTTCAAAAACTCTACATCAGTCGATAATTTTACAAAAATACTAGACGATAAACACGTTTGAATCTCGATGTTTCCTCCTTCAATTCCCGGATAAGTAATGAGTTTGCCATTGGTGGTATTTCCCCGTCCAGCTCGAATCGCAATCGGTTTACCCCAACCGAAATCATTTCCATACACATTGAACCGAGGAGAGCTAGCAATTATTATAGAATTACTAATAGCCTTAACGGTCGATATACTTCGTTTCTTCACCCAATTCTCAGCAAACTGTCTAAATTCTTCATTCGTCTGTGAACCCACAGTTTTGTTTATTAGCAACGCAGCCCAACC
>OVAQ01001351.1:811-13300 GCA_900406345.1 Erysimum cheiri | reverse complement strand
TAGGTTTACCGAACCCAAAATCTCTTTTTTATTTACTAAAGCATGTAAACATGCTTCGTGCTGGATGACCTAAAATATCTACTTGTTTGGTTATCATAGTTTTTAACTTGATGTGGAAAAAATTTAGACAAGAGCCATGTNAAAAAAAAAAAAAAAAAAGACAAGAGACATGTTTTTCACAAGTTGGGCAATGAGTCTTTATTCATTAGAAGCCATTACTGGGCTTTATAAGCCCATAGTTAACTGCGGACCTGCAAGTTTCCCCAGCTAGCCCAGCTTCTGAAGGTTAGTAGTTTTCTCTCATGGGTCATTGGTCATCGATTATGTTCATGGAAACTAGTTTGATGTGATGCATTTTTTTTTTTTTTTTGAGAAAGGGTTAATGTGTGATGCATTTTCCTCATATTTTATGCACAATTCGATACCAGAATTCTCTGAAGAAGTAAAAGAAACCAAAAAGATTTTCATAAGAGCACAATCAGAGACTAGAGGGAGTAATAGAGGAAGAGCAAGTGCTGATGCCATATCCTAATTGCTGCATCAGTGCAAGTAATGCTCTTGTCTAGCAAGCTATATCGATCAAACAAAAGCTCAGAAAGGAATAACTATGGCCGAAGATGTGAAACCTTATCAGCAAGTGATGTTGATATATTTACCTAAACTGTACAAGGCTTCTATATACTAGCAAGCAACCTGACTATTCATTCACCATCATCATTCATCATCATCAAGCTGTACAATCTGTGCTCTCCTCTCAGCAGCTTTCCTCCTGATGAAGAATCCCCATCTCATTGCAGCTTTTATCTTTAGCCATCCAACAACCGCTTTTCCTGATTGGCCACCACGATCATCATCATATCCCTGCATCGTCGGTGTATATGGGAAAGCAAACCCATCTTCCCCATTGCCTCCCATGCTGAAGAGCTGGAGCAGCTGCTGCATGTCCTCGTTCTCTAATATTTCATGGCTTCTTAGCCGGATCTCTTCCTCTGAGAGAAAGTTGTTCTCAGGCTGGTTTGTCCAGTTTTCAAAAGAATTAAGATTTGCCTGGTCAACAGAAGATTTGATGCCTTGGTACCCACCTGTGGATGACTGTGGAGGACCAAGAGCCAACCTAGATACATTTTCATTCTCTATGGTGGTGGATTGAGTTTGATGTTGGTGTATTCCCATAAACTGATCTTGCTGCGAAACAAAATCGAATTGTGCTTGTGGGTTATGAGGCTGGGCTGTTCCCAGCGGTTGATTATACCCTGCAGTAAAGATAAAAATGGAATATAAACTTATGATGCAGAACCAAGAACACAAGATCTGAGATTTAGTAATTTACAAGGAATTGATTTGCCAACCTCTGATTGAGAATTCTGGAAACTGACTAGGAGCAGGAGGCATTAGAGATGGAACCATGGTAGAGTAATTATCATGAGCTGCTACAGGATCAGTCTGAGAAATATCCAACCTCTCAGGCTGGTTGGAGTTTAAAAGAGATTTGCCTTCATACTCCACGACCTGGTTCCAATTTTCATATGCTTTCTTCACCAGTCCATCCACATATACCTTTCAAAATTAATCACCAAAATTTTTATACTACTGCAACAGAAGTGAAATATAGAATCAAGCATCACTAAAACAAAAATCTGGAGATATAAGTTTTCCAGAACAATAATACCAAATAGCATGAGGCAAATAAGTGCCAAAATTAAGGAGAATGTAATAGACCTTTTGGCTTTCAGAGAGTGAATCAGCAGATAAGTATTGGTCTCCAGAAACGAGGCCATTTAACTCGTAGATGTTATTGAACACAACGCCAACAGTCCTTGAATCTTCAGCATAGTAGATATAAAGCTTACCGCTTAGGACACATGTTTTTGCGTGTTCCACTAGCAAATCCCACATCTTGTTTGACATGCCACTTCCAAGAATCTAGACAAACATCAGTTATTGAATGAATGTTCTCATCCAACAGCAATGAGCTTAATTTTATAGGCACTTACAGCTCGTAATTTTGCAGAATCCCGGACCAATTTTCTCAGAAAGTCTTCCACAGTGACTATTCCTGCAGTGGTTAGCCTCTTATGGAACGTCCCATCTTTACCAATCTTGTCCAACCTCCACACCTCATCATTCAAAGCAGGTGGATAATGCTTCTTGTACACTACAAATAACAATCCAACAATGCATTGATTCAGAAGAAAAAGAAATGGCAGGCAGCAGGCACAAGGCACAAGGCACAAAGAGATCAAGAAAACAAAACACATACATTCGCCCCTGTGATCTTTAACAGAGAAAGCTTCGGTCTTTGACTCACGTATGCGTATGCCATCACAATACCCAGGGGCAGCCCTTAAACCAAGTCTGAACTTGCGACTTCGGATCCAGCTCGAATTATCCGTGAAAACAATTTCCCCCAAAGTGCCTACACCTTCCTTGAGAACAACAAACAAGTCACCAGTAAGCAACGGTCTCTTTCCTTCACGTTCTTTTACTACATGACTCTCAAATTCTTCTTGGGTCCAATCTTCATCATCTTCGTTGTTAAAGTCACCCCCGAGAACAACCACCACAAGCTTGAGAGAAGCTTCTGGCCCAAATGTTACAGGACGGCCAGTGTTTGCATCAACCAATACAACATGGATTGCAGCACCTTGCTCTCCTTCCACTCTTCCTCCAGTGTATAAGGGGAGAGATAACCTAGACTTGAAATGCAGCTGCAAGTTTCGGCCATCTTGACATCCAATTCGTTTCGGAGAAGACCCAGAACTGCAAAGTGCTAATAAAATATCAGGATATACAATACCTAATGTCGAATGAGCTAAAGCACATCACACTATCTAAAGGCCATTAAGTTATAGTAAGCCCGCAATTGAACATAAGGTGTTACCTTGCAGTAAGCCTAGCNATAAGGTGTTACCTTGAAGTAAGCCTAGTAGGGGCTAATTTTGCTAAAGCACGTTCCACTTCCTCACTAACCTGTTCAGCACCAATACCGTACTAATGCCTTAACAAAAGAAAACTCATTCATACCTAACCATAACTAACTTTTTAATGAGATGAGAACAAGAATACAACAAAAACAGAGCAAAGAGATCTTACAACTCGGCGGATGATAGGTTCCAAAGAAGAGCAAAGCTTCTGCAAACTGTCTACTTTCAGAGCCTCAACAATCACACTGCGCAAAAGAGTAAGAGGACAGGAAAAAAAAAAAAAAAAAAAGTCTTTTAGAGTTTAGAAATCAGAAACGATTGGGTAAAAAATCAGAGAAGGTGAAGAGAAAAATACTTAGCAAGAGCAGGACGCTTTCGCTCAGGCTGGTCGTTATCGTTCCCCTCTAAATTCCTCTTCATATCGTTAACCCGAATTTATGATATCTGCAAACAATTCAAGTACATAAAATCAGACTGAAGAAAAAGCCCTCGGAAACCACCCATATCCCCAGAAAACCCTAAATCTCGTAACCAAATCCTCCGCGAAATCGCACAAGACTTGGCATAGACTCTCTCGGTGACCAATAGGAAGACAAATAAGCAAGGAAGCGAAATAGAAAATTACATATCCGGTCGCCTGAGTGAATTAATCGGCAACGGAAGTAATTTGTGTTGTCTAATAGTTTTCCGACAGAGTCTCCGCTCTTGGATTCTGTGTTTTATTTGGTTATGGGTCAACCTCGGTGTGACAGACTGCCGAGTGTGTTATTTTTTTTTTTTTTAACACTGAGAATTGTATTAATCAATCAAAAAGATAGTTCAAAATATGAAAACAATNTGAATTAATCGGCAACGGAAGTAATTTGTGTTGTCTAATAGTTTTCCGACAGAGTCTCCGCTCTTGGATTCTGTGTTTTATTTGGTTATGGGTCAACCTCGGTGTGACAGACTGCCGAGTGTGTTATTTTATGCGATGAAAAATCTACGCTTATCTACGGTGGAGCTGCCGTGCTAGTCACGTGTCGTCACTTGGCAAATCAGCGGGGGCCTCACTACGACATCTTCCCGATGTGACTTTCAGAATGTGATATAAAATCGTAGCCGTAGGTTCCACGTTGTACTGCTTTTTATTTTATTTAAAACTGGATTTTGATTGTTTTTTTTTTCTTTACCAGTGATCTATTCTATTTTATAATTTCTGATCAATTAGATTTCCCTATGCGTCATTCTTATAATGTTTTTGTCCCAATGACACCTTGATACTCAAATTGAGTACGAAACCAACTACAATATATATTGACCCAAAAAAAACCCAACTAATCTATCATAAACCTCATTCTTTTTTTAATAACTTTAAACCTCACCTTCTATAGTTTTATTTCTAATAATTCCCTTCTTTTTTTTTTTTTTGAAAATATTTCTAACACAAATCTAGACCCTTTATTCATCTTTAGTCCAATTAATGACAAAATATAAATCAAATAATAACCAAATTTTTTTTTTTTTTAATAAAAACCAACTTTCATGGTTAAAATATCTACAACTCTCCTTTACTAAAGCGACACATAGTGGTAAGTGGTAACCATAATCGAACATGGAAGCCACTTCTAGTTGACATTTCACAAATTGCATTTGTCATCATTAATTATGCACTAAATTAAAACATATAAATGATCACCCAAATCATTTTACTTCCACCATCCAACAGAAAATCTTTGGAGGCACTCCACAAAGAAAATATGGTGACCACAACATCAAGCCAAGCCATAGTTTTCGCAGTTGCCCTTCTCTTGGTCGCCATCCAAGCCGTTCATGCAGACTATTACCGTCCACGACTACCTACAACCCCGAGCCCTCCTCCCTACGTCGCACAGCCCAAGCCGCTCCCAACTCCCAGCCCCAAACCTATCCTCTATCGTCCTCCTCCTACCTACCAACCACCCACAGGCTCGTTGGAACAACAATTTCTTGATCCACATAACGTTGTCCGAAGCGGCCTAGGTACTTTTATATATGTACTAATCATAATGTTAAGACCATATGTGATTATATATAGTTAAGACTATGTATGAGCACAAACCGAAACGGTCACTTCGGATCTCCTTAAAATATGTAGTTATAGTCATAAGAAACTATAAGATAACACGATTAAGATATTTTTGTTTGGGATTCTTACAGTTTATCCTTTACTTTTGGAGTAAATGATATCTTTTTGTTACAATTGCTAACGATCTAACTAACGATTGAAAAATACTTTTGTATCTAAGAGTTTGCTAGAATTTCTTTCTCTATTTAAAGTAACATCTAGGATACTTTTGTATAAAATGGAATACTAACCAACAAAATTCCTTATTCTGATATTTACTTAGATTAAAAGGTCAGATATGCTTTATTTTCCTTTAAAATCTTGGGAAAGGCCCTGGTTATATATAGTTATGACCTGAATTTCTAATACTGAGATTCAAAAGGTCTCCAAATCATAGAATATATCCTAACTAATGATTAATCTGTACATGTTATAAAGAAACGGAATACCCTACAAAGCGACCAAATTGGATAGCATTGTTAATACAATTGTGGGCTCAAAGATAGTATTAGTAGTGTTGTATTGATTTGATTAATTTCAATCCCAACAGGTCTGTCTCCATTGGTGTGGGACAGCAAGATTGCGACCTATGCAACATGGTGGGCTAATCAGAGGCGTTACGACTGCTCCCTAACCCACTCGACCGGCCCATACGGTGAGAATTTGTTCTGGGGAAGTGGCTCAGACTTTACACCGACTTTCGCAGTGGAGTCATGGACCGTGGAGGCTAATTCCTACAACTACATGAGCAACTCGTGTGAAGGGAGTGGTATGTGCGGTCACTACACTCAGATCGTTTGGCGCGAAACCAGGCACCTAGGTTGCGCCCGAGTTGTCTGCGAGAACGGTGCGGGAGTTTTCATCACTTGCAACTACGACCCCCCGGGTAACTACGTTGGAGAGAAGCCTTACTAACTTTGTCTAACACTTTGGTTTTAAATTAACGCTGCTGATTTCTTAATCTATGTTTTTATTGTTCGTGACTTTTGTTTCTTTTTAAATCTATCATCGTATTATGAATCTTAAGTTGGTGGTGTTATGAACAGTTTGTTGTTTCTACCTTTCCTTTTGTGATGATGGTCATGTCCCCAAATTATATTTTTAATTGGTACACAAAGACCTTTTTAGTTTCATTAATTTCTTAGATCATAACTAAAATTTAGTATTTAATTATTTACAAGTACTACACAGATGTGAACACAAACAATATAATTTTCCGTTTGCATTTGGAATTTCTTAAGAAATCATAAGTCTTTTTATATTTTATATATTTTTGTATATTGGGAATTCTTACGGATATATATATCAATAACCGTTAATGCAATTACAACCATCATTTGAATTAATCAAGATACATAATCAGTATCACAAACCCACAAACACATCTATTTTCTAGTAAAATACACAATACATCCACCTAACCTCCTTAAAAGTCATAATAATTTCTAAAAATAAGATGACTTTTAGAGAATTCTTAATAGATAAATGATGATCAATTAATAGGGTTTCTGGCCGATGTAGTTACCAGGAGGATCATAGTTACAAGTCATGAAGATTCCACCATTGTCGCACACCACACGTGCGCACCCGACCCTCCTCGTGTTCTTCCACACAATTTGTGTGTAATGGCCACACATCTGCCCAGGGTCGCACGTGTTGGAGCCGTAATGATAAAACCTCTTCTCGCTTGCCCACGCAACCACTGCGTCGGCCGGAGACCAGTTGGCGCCGTATCCCCAGTAAATGTTCTCGCCGAGATTAAACTCTCCGTCTGAGAAAGAGTGTCTCAAAGCACAATCTGACCTTCTTTGATTAGCCCACCTTTGAGCGTAGTTCTGGAGTCTGGTGTCCCACATCAAAGGAGGTTCGAATCGTGCGGCACGGACCAGGTTGTGTCGGAACAAGAACTGCAAGGAGTCGTGGTCACATCCCAGACACAGCCCCTTACAGATTCCGAACACCTGACCGATTGTTGAAGATCTGGTTAGTGATGAAAACGAAACGACGACATTAATGGCACCTAAGAGTAATATTACTCGTAAATAGGATGAGCTCATCCTCTCTCTTTTTTTGAGATTATATTGTTTTGTAGGTGCTAATGGATTCGGAGGTTCAAGTGTGTTATTTAAATATACAGAGAAAAAGAAGGAAGAGATAAAAAATTGTGTTGGAAATGTATGGATACAAATTAGAGTTTTATTTAGCGGCTCTGTCTATTGTTTAACCGCGTAACGTGGATTGCCAATGTGTTGAAAGATTGCTCTGTCCGGAAGATTGTAAATTTAATTTAGAAAGAAAATTCAAAAGAGATTGAGGATAATAAATATGGATTGTATTATTGGAGAGATATGATCATGCATGTATAATAGAGGATATATATTATTGTGTGTTTGTATAGATGATATGATTGTGTTATGTGTTGTCTCGTGAACCCTAATGTTGGCCGTATTCGATAGGCTGATATATATGGGTTCTAATGGTGGGTCGTCGTCACAGAAAACTTCAATATGTCAACATGCCAACTCATATTTGCACTCACAACATTATTTCTATTTAAACTAGAAAAGTAAAGAGACAATAGTATCTCTGAGTTTGCATGGTTTATTGTTCGCATGCATGATGCGGTTTTTCTTTTTTTTGGGTACGGTGTTCACTCTGTTTTCATATACACTTTCATGATGGGGAAGCTTACTATTATACTATGCGCTCAAAAGGTTCATGGCTTAGTTGATAATTGTTTACGTGTTTCCTGAGCACACAAAATTTTATTGGTATTTATAGAAGAATCATAAAACTCTATATTCTGTAAATGCATAATAATCATACAAGTGCAATATATATAATAATCATAACATGCATGCAACAATTGACTTAATTGTGCTTTAATTTTTAACAGAAAAACAAATGCAAAGAATTAATTAAAAAAGAATAAACTTTCCAAATTAATTTTAATGAAATAAATCTCTACATATTATTGAAACATTAAAAAGGTTTATTGAATGATAGGTAATTGCTATATATNGTAATTGCTATATAAAAAAAAAAAAATTCTAACATTTCTCTTTGATTTCATTTTAATTATTAAATTTAATAAATCTCTTATTTTTAATAAGATATTAACATTATTATATATCTCTATACTATTAATGAAAAAGTACATTGTAAATTTGTGTAATAAGTCTTCCAGAATTAGAGTTAATTAATTTATTTTCCTGTTACCAATCACCATTAATGTAGGGGATTTCTTTTAAACCTCTTATAGAATATTTTATACATACATCTTATAGAATTAATTTATCAACCATCCTATATTAAAAATAGTTAAAATTGACCAAATGTTTCTATGTGTCACCGCGCCTCCGCAATAACCGCAACTGTAACGCTCCTTGGCCGGAAAAGTTAAGCGACTTGTCATCACTTAGTCAGGGAGATTACTTATTCCTTCTTATAGATTCCTTTTACTTCCACATGATCGCTTCCTTCTCCAGATTCCAAATCTCAATCCCCGATTTGATTCCGTCTTCACCTCGCCTTCTTCGGCCTAGTCAACACCAGTTCCGTTTCGGGTTCTACTTTCGATTTCCCGCTCAACCAAAGAAGCTCGATCAAATGGAGTGGATGAACCGCCTTGGAATCGGTTGCTTCGCGGCGAATCGGAGCAAAAGAGAGCTGAAGACGGAGATCGACAACGGCGGAGAGGATTTTTTCGATGCGGCTGTTATGGAATCTGCAGAGAAGCCGGATCATTTGGTAATTATGGTGAACGGTATCGTTGGCAGGTAGACTGATTTTGAGCTTCAATAAGAATTTCAGATTATAGTCAATTAAAAGACTTTGCTGTTTCGATTTGGATGATGGTTTTAGTGCGGCGGATTGGAAATATGCGGCGGAGCAATTCGTGAAGAAGTTCCCGGACAAAGTACTTGTGCACCGTGCGTGTTTCTTAACCTATTGAGATTTCGGTTTCGAATACTCTGTATTTTAAGATTTTGTTGATTGTGATGGAATTGATGAAGCAGGTAGCGAGAGTAATAGTTCAACGTTGACATTTGATGGTGTTGATAAAATGGGTGAAAGGCTAGCTAATGAGGTATTTTGCAACATTGTTGTTTCTCTTTACTGCCATTTGAATGTGGTTGGTAATTTTTGTTATTGGTCTTGATTTCTCTGTTTGAAATCTTGTGTAGGTTTTGGCTGTTGTTAAACATAGAAGTGGGCTGAAGAAGATCTCTTTTGTGGCTCATTCATTAGGTGGTCTTGTTGCAAGATATGCCATAGGGAAGCTCTATGTACAGCCCAGCGAAGCCAACTCTCTGGAGTCTCCTTCGAAGGCTAAGAGCGCGAGAGGAGGCGAAATTGCTGGGTTAGAACCTATGAACTTTATAACTTTCGCAACGCCTCATCTTGGTTCAAGGGGGCATAGACAGGTGAATTAGTACTTTAGATTGCACGTCTAGGTCATATGTTTCTGTATGGTTTGTATACATATATAAATACTCTGTTTCTGTGTGACATGCTTAACTCTGGTCTTCATTCGCTCAGTTCCCGATTCTTTGTGGCCTTCCGTTTCTTGAAAGAACAGCATCCCAAACTGCACATTTGGCTGCTGGGAGGACTGGAAAGCATTTGTTTCTAGTGGATAACGATGATGGAAATCCTCCACTTCTTATCCGGATGGCTACGGATTCTGGTGACTTAAAATTCATGTACATGCTTTGGTCTATGTGTGTTTTCATTGGTGGCAACTTGCAGATCGAGATGTACTCATCATCTCTTTTTATGACCTCAACAGATCAGCTTTACATTCTTTCAAGCGTCGTGTGGCATATGCCAACGTGAATTTTGATTGTATCCTTCCCTAAAAAATACATGTTTTCTAAGTAACTGTCAATGGTGTTTCCAATTTCTATCATTTACGTGAGTTTGCCTTTACTGACGACATAGCTATGGTTGGATGGAGGACATCCTCAATTCGCCGTCCAAATGAGCTTCCAAAGGTACGCATTTACTTGTTATATTTTGTGCACATCTTTGATGACAGCAGGGATTTATCAATAACCCTTATCCCTTCTCATCTTCCAGCCAAATCTTCTAGCAACTGATCCAAACTATCCACACATTGTATACGTAGAACATGGAAATGTGGACAATGGTAGTTGCCAGTCAACTTCTGCAGTAGTAACAGAGCAAAATACTGATCTTGAAGGTTTGCTGCATTTCTCACTTGATTATTTTTTTCAAGATTTGGTAGATATAATGATATCTCTATCACATATTCTGGAAGTTCGGTAGATCATTGCCACATTATTATCTATAGCCCATTGATCTTCTTTATATCTGTAGCATCCTAAACTTCACCCTGTTATGGTTTTTGTGGAATGCAGAGGAAATGATACATGGACTCAGTCAACTATCTTGGGAGAGAGTAGACGTCAGCTTTCACAATAGCAAGCAACGATATGTCGCTCATAGTACCATCCAGGTAAGTTTAATAATAGGAATTTTTTTAACTGAAAAGCGGTTTTGTTAAGAGCATTTGATATAATTAAGAGCATTTGATATAATGTTTTTTGTAATGTGTAGGTGAAAACATATTGGTTACATTCTGATGGCAAAGATGTTGTCTTCCACATGATGGATCATTTCTGTCTTTAGCCCCCAGCATTTTTAACCGCTGCAATTAGTCAGCGTGTGGTTCACCGGTTCCACCTACTAGTCCAAAAGAGTGATTCAGTGGATACAGAGGTGCGCACTGTCAGAAGGCGATACACATTACAAACTTTTCTCTTCTCTTTTTTGGTTATTTATATCGTATTTAGTATGATGCTTGATGCGATACAAATCGTGGTAAAGTTTTTGCTACGTTTCCTTAATGGTTATTTGGAATGATATTCTCGCTGTTGAACGATGAATCTGTACAGATCTACTCGTTCTTTGAAAAAAAAAAAAAAAAATTCCATCCTTCTCCTGTCACAATCAATCTTATATGTTACTATAAGTTTTGGCGCTAATCTTTTATTCTTGGATCACATTAAATATTTTGAAACTAGTTGTTGTCTTGTTGATATATCTAGTTGCCATACGGGAAACTACTAGTTGACATTCTAGGGAGATCCGAAGAATTCACAAGATTGAATATAGATTTTTACACAAAATTATAGTTGGCTTTTCAGTTTTATTTGCATCATTTGCAATCTCGTTTGTTTGACACGTTCACATACATATAGAATGAATTGGATAAGAAAAGGAAAGGCCGTACACACATGACACATCCGTTGACCAATTGCCCATACTTAAAAAAACAATTATTCAGTTAGTAGCAGTAGTCTCCATCCAATATATATGTCACTGTTCATCTTGTCGGATCATCCAAAAAAAAAAATATTCTATTGTCCAACGATAAACGTTGATGTTTTTTCAATTTCATTGAATNTATATGTCACTGTTCATCTTGTCGGATCATCCAAAAAAAAAATATTCTATTGTCCAACGATAAACGTTGATGTTTTTTCAATTTCATTGAATGGTGATAAAGATAAACGCATATGCCGGAAAAATATGATAAAATGTTATATTTGGGACTATTTGTTGTTAATAAATTTGTTGTCAACCAAAAAATTAAAAAGAACTAAACTAACAATGCAAAGAAAAATAAAGAAATAAAACTGATCGATCCTGGTCTAAAAATCCAGAGTACTCCGTAACGATTGCTCTGTTTTCAAAAGATGAGGGAGGGATCACCGTAACCTCCGGTGCGCAGGCTGCTGCACCAGCTAATCACTACTGTCCAGTCCTTTTCCTTCTTCTTCGTTATGATCGCCGCAAGTACAGCTTTGCTCAGACCGAGCCGCCTTCGCCGGCGTAGCTAAGTAAGTGGGTTTGTCATCGCCTGCCATGATGACGAGAAACTTCTCCGACATCGCCGTAGGCTTAGTCTTGTGAGTGTCATTGTCGGGTTTGGCATCATCGTCTCCGGCCTCGAGATCCCTCTGAGCGGAGCCAGAGAGTCTCCAGTAAGAACAGGCGAGAATGAGAAGAGCGGCGACGATGAGAGCCAACATGGCGGCCAAACCACCGAAGAGATAAGGAACCGGAGAGTGCCACGGTGAGTGAGGCACCACCATGGAGGAGCTCGTGTTTGTGCTGTCTTGGTAATTATATTGTCGTCCTTCCATTGTCTGCAGCATGTGTGTTTGGGAGAGTGAATGTCTAAATCATGAAATGAGAGTTTTTTGAAAAATAATTAATTAATAAATTTGTGAGAGAAGAGATTGTGTTGTGAGGAGCATTTATAGAAGAGAAAAGAGGAGGATTATTCTTAATGCATTGGATTGTGCCTGGTTCAGTTTTGTATTACGAATCAATGATTAATAATTCTGCCAATATAATATTCGTTAATATTTGTACTTTGTAGAGTGAGTATTAACTAAATCATTTTTCTAGCGAATCATCTTCTATAATGGAGTATACAATTGATTC
>OVAQ01001350.1:0-13521 GCA_900406345.1 Erysimum cheiri | reverse complement strand
AAAAAAAAAAAAAAAAAGGCTCATACCAAGGATGTGGGAAACAGAAGCAGAGAAGAAAAATGCTAACTATACATGAGATTGAGAAGATATTACTACTACATTACCCTTGCCCTATNAAAGGCTCATACCAAGGATGTGGGAAACAGAAGCAGAGAAGACAAATGCTAACTATACATGAGATTGAGAAGATATTACTACTACATTACCCTTGCCCTATTCAGATACATATACAGAAGAAAATTGAGCTTACCATTGTTTTATCCAAAAGTCCTCACTGACTACCAAAAACAAAACCCTCCTAATTCTCATTTTAATGTCTCACAACAACATACACAAGAAATACCAAAATAAGGAGACGCGACGCTCCAACACCACCATTGCGAAACCCTGCAATTACGAGTTGAAAACGCAGAGGTATTTGAGTTCTGTTCTTAAATTTGCCCATGTACTTTTGATTTTACTCATGTTAAAAGACTAGAGACTGCATTGCAAGGAAACTACGCGTACCGTGATTTTTAAGAGTCTGGGATGTTGGCAAGGCAGGTAATGACATCTCTGCATATTTAAGTAATTGGAATAAGAAACAGCAAAACCCTCTTTGCAAACTAAAACTTTTCTGGAAGCTCCAACAATGAGCAAGAAGAGAACAGGTAGAGATAAATGATTACCAGGAGCACAGAGAGACAAAGAAGACATTGACGATGAAGATGGCCATGGAGCAGCGATGTTGTCTGTCAAATCACATGTAAAGCTGTAGCCTGTTGTGTTGTCAAAAATCAAGTCCGCAGGATAGCTTCTCAAAAGACAACCTATAATCACATTGTTACCCAAAAAGATCGTTAACACTTTTGGCTTATTCTGGCGATACAAACAATACATATCAAACAACTTTGGGACATGAGATGAATTGATGCAAACCTTGTTGCATTCCATATGCTGCTTATTGCCCACAGACATACCAATAAACAGAAATGAGAAATAATGTCAGGGAGGAGTTCAATAAAAGGTAGAGGAAAAGACGATAAAGTTACTTGGGAGTCTAAAACAAACATAATTACCTTGGACACTGAAATCTTTGAGATCGACATCACAAAGCTCATAGATATTTGTCATAACACCACCTTTCCGTAACATAGAACCGATGACTGTTGCACAGACAATGGCCTGCTTGTTTGTTATTAGCATTTGGTTCTGTATCCCAGAAATGTATGCATTCAACGAGCTACAGCAAGAAGGGCTTGGAGCAGCCACATTACGGCAAGCCTTGATCACTTCGGTTGGCTGCTTAAATTCCAGCGGGCAAGCTGTAACCACAATGTACAGTTAGAATCCTTTCCAAGACTATCCAAGAAAGACCAATGAGAAAGATAATATGACACAGTTAACTACCTTTGTTAACTTTGCAGGACGATAAAATTCGAAATGCAGCATTTGCTTTGTTTGCCGGAAGCTTCCTGGAAAGATATGAAAACACCACATTTTTGCAGTCGTTAATTGCGTTGATGTTATTTGATCCTCCTAATGGGATCTTATCACCAACTGTCATTTGGTGTCCCGAGATAAAAAGTGCAGCTTCCATAATTGCAGGTTGGCAAATTGGCCTGCAACACTCCTTAAGAGGATCAACAGTGCGACAAGCATCCAGTAATTTGCTACTGTTTACAACTTTCTCGAACGTTGTGACATCCGTTACTGGACAGGAACCTCCAGTTAGATTTGACGACGTCACAGAGCAAAGTGCAGGTATTGTCATGTTGGCTCTTCTGCTGACCAGGATACTAACGATATCTGAAAAACAATCTGTAGCAACTGCATCAGGCAGAACCAACTTATCTGACTTCACGTTGTGCTGCCCTTGAAAAATATGAAGTAAGCTAACAAACTGTGGACAACATATCACATTCCCAACAAGTGCAGCGAACGGTTGGGAACAATCAGAAGCTGCTGTATCGATAACAGTTGAAATTGCTTGAAAGTCTGTAGGACACTTGCCGGTTAACTTGGGTTCATATGTATCAGGAAAAGTAGGGTACATTGGTGGTGTCCAAGGTATAGCAGGGGATGCGTATTTGGGGATGACAGACGGCGATACTTCAATGGGACCAGATACTCCAATACCAGGTGGATTTGCCAACTCAGATGTTGTCGATCTGCTACTATGCTCATTAAGCTTATCATGAGCAGCTACATCTTGGAAGCTCGATAACCAAATAATAAATAACAAGAAGCGATAATCCAAACAGCCTGATAAGAGAAGCAAGTAACCAATTAACAAACAGCTTTATATATCTTTGCATTCCAAGAAATTATTTACAAACCACATTATTGAAATCACAGAGTTGGAATCTAGTTAGAGATACAGTCTCCCAAGCAACAAGAACTTTTCTTATGAGTTAAACCTGAAATGTGTAATGCTGTTGCTTGGGTGAAAACATTGCCAACATAAAACTATCATACTCCTTCCAACAAGTCTAAAAAGGATAATAAATCATTGCAGTGAACTATGGAAACCCAAAAAAACAGCTCGTGAAACTACTCTCATGATTTTTGTTAGCCACAGAAAAACAAAAACTGCATCTCTTGTATCTACAACACAAACTAAAGTTAAAACTCACCATTAACGAAAAAGAAAACTAAACTTACCCTTAAGCCAACAAACAGTCTCTAACGAGCCCATAGCTAACTTTTCATCAAAGGCACAACACAGTAGTCAGATAAAAGCCATGACCAGTACCAAGGGTTGCAAAAAAACTCCTACAACAACCTTCAGAAGAAAGAATAAACCCAAAAAAGTTAGTAACTTTCAGTGAACCCATTCGAGACAAGAAGTTAATGGACATCTACAAAGATGGCTAGATGCAGAAAAAGGAAAATTTAGATTGTTCAGTGAATGTTCTTTGTTAATTTAAGAGCTCTATTTTCTTGCCAACCACAACACTCTACTTACTATACCTCTGATCATGAATTCAACTAACATTTGGGTCTTTTTAAGTATTCCTCCAACTAGTAAAGGACATAAAGAATCTAACCCCTCCACATATAAAGTAACATAAAAGAATCTATAAATCTTGTGTTCTTCCACCAAATATTTTTGGCATCTAACAACCATTTGCTTTTTGTATTCAAGATCCTTAGTTATTCGGATCCACCAAAAACACGACAAAAGTTAATTTTCTGTTCTACCCAGAAAAAGAAAAAGAAAAAACCCAATCCTTCACCACTCCAAATTCTCCTAAACTTTTTTACTAAGCTCCAAATGAAAAAACACGAAATCACAAAATTATTCAAATTGGCACTGATTTCAACACTTTTGAATCCCTAATACGAGAAAGAGATTGCCAGAAACAAGTGAAGATACCTGCAAATTTCACCATCCTCGAAAATCAAACCATTTTCATTCTCTGAGCAAAAAGTTAGAGAGCTATACTATCCCGTAGAAATTGAAACTCGTCGTGTCAGCTTCTCTTCCTCGTGAAAATCGAGAATCAATTAAGGTGGTGAAGAGCGTTGTAGCAGAAGAACTGAGAGATGATGAACCACACAAAAGGGAAAGCAAAAGAAAACTTGAGAGTTCTTACTTTACCTTTCTCTCTCTCTCTCTCTTAACCCTTCACTGTGTGTTTTTTTTTCTTCTTTCCATTTTACCGTAATTAGGCATGGGTCTAAAAAGTGATGACTCATCATTATCAAATTCATCATGTAATCTATTTTTTTTTTGGATATTATTATTTTATGTCAATACATTTCTTTACTTTTCACAATTTGTTTCTGTGGATGCAATTTTCTTACTATATATAGTGACATACTACTCAAGTTTTTATAACGTAACATAACAAATCATTTTACTGAAATTACTGTTTCTTATCAATATATAAAGACAATCATACCTTAGGGTTAATAATATCGGATGCAAATAATCGACCAAAATTTGATTGATGTTGACTTTATAATATATTATTATGCTTAGGAATCCAAGACAAAAGACATCATCTTTTAAGTAGATTTGTTGACAACGTTGCTCATGTCCACATTCTATGTTGAATTTTGAGGTTAATTAATCATTAATAATTTAATCCGTTTATCTACAAGATCAACTAGTACTCGCCCAAAAATGTCGGTTCGGACATGGACATAGTGAGAGTTATCCATTTCAGAGCTCTATCTCTCCGGAAATTACATGAATTTATTCCAAATGAAAATTATTGAGACAACCAAATTAGTGAAAGCTACAAATATTACAAACACAAACTGGTGACAGATTCAGCAAGTAACGCGTGAAACAATACATAACTAATAACAATTAACAAGACAAGAATGTTAGCATTTACCACAAAAAAAAAAGGAACCAACGCTGATTTTGACAAGAAGAAGAAGATAATATAACCAAGGAAAAAACAGCATCATCATCATTCAGCTAGCCAAATGGTTTGGGGAATTGTTGAACATACTGTGCCACATGAAAGCTCTTGACAAGACCATTTCGAGCTCTTGGTCTGTCCAGTTATGTGTCGGAAGGTGTTGCAGGAACATTACCATTTCTTGGAAATCTAGCTTCTTCAGCTCATCAGACCACTGCATTGTTCACGATGCAACTTGTATTTGATTCTCGTGGTAAGAAGAAAAAACAATTCCAAAAACAACACAACTTGTGTATCAGATTTTATGTTTCTTACCGTCAAAAGAAAGCTAGCATATATATACACTAGGAAATCTGGCAACGCATCTCCTTCAGCAAGATAAGTGTCCCATAGGCGGTTGATGAGATTGAAAGGGATCTACAGAATGTTCAAACGTTTTGTCAGTTTCCAAAGAAGAAACTGCGGCATATATTATTAGTAGGAGTTCAAAATCGTGTTTTAACCTCACGAATGAGAAGACAGTTATACCACCGGAAAGCAAATTGAAGAAACTCCAGCCCATGCTCTTCCATGTGTCTTGAAACAGGTTCTAGTACACAGCAAGGCAAGGAAAAATGTGACAATGTTAACTCTATATCATAAACCAATAATCAGGCCTAAATTGGAAGAAGGGTAGTTGGTTATTATGAATTACTACACCAAGAAATGTAGTACGATAGCATCAAGTACCATGACAAGCTAATTAGCATCCCTAGATCTTATCACTCTATGACATCAACTTATCAAGAGATTGCACATAAGACAAATAGTGATTGCTAAGCCAAACTCAACACAACCATGTTAAAGACATGAACTTTTAATTTCAAGAAATGCAGAAACTGTAAATTAAGGACTTCATGGTAAACAAGATGGAAAAACGGACATGATTTTTGTAAAGAGGGGTCATGTGTGTCATAAGTTGTTCTGCTCAAGCAATCACAAAAGACACATCCAATTACAAGAGCAAGCTGATGAGGAGCCTACCATCAATACGCCTGACCAGTTCCTTCAGCTTAAACACAAGTCTCTGGATTCCAGGTTGAGCAAACGTGTAATGATCTTGCATACCATCAAGTAGCTTTGTTAAGCACCAGTAGCAATCTGCTTCCACATCTGAGACTTTTTCAGCAGATAGATCAGACATTGACCAACTGTCTACACCGCCATCTAGATATTCTGACAAGAATATAACTAGGAAGGGCGTGACGAGGTCATTTATTCCCTGAACGTATCCGCTCGCTGGATGTCTAATGGCCCTGCAAACTCAGCAAATTAATTTTTTAGATTTAATTTTCAACTAAATGTTCCAACTAGTTGTTAGTTGACCGAATAACAACTACAATAACAGCCTGCATTCCGTAACTCACCACGTGTAAAGAATACGCTCCAGTGATTTCTGCACCTGTGCTTGCTGAAAGAAACTAACATCTGGTACAGTCCTTGGACAGTCAACAGCAATCTGAGAAAGAATACAGTTGCCAAGATATTTTACCAACTTTTATAAATACTATCTGAGAAGTACTGAGACTACGAGGAAAAACCTGGCGAAGCATATTGATCTCATCATCAGAACGTTCTGAATCTGGAAGGTCATAAAATTGGCCAACAGATTCAAGATATTCAAGACGTTTTCTTCTCAGAACAGCCTCCCTTCTATCTGAATTAGGTGGTGCATATCCCTGTTGTCAGTTTATATTTAAATTCAAATAGACAAAACAAACCAAAAACCAAAATTGGCTGCAGCGAATCCTGATGGGAAGAGCTAATAATATAAATCATCTAACTAGTGCAATTGTGCCCTCATTTTGACTTTAAATAAGCTAAACAGATATTTACAAAAGATATTTATGATGATCAGTATTGTAAATGAAACTGGTAAACAAGGGAACAACATATTTGCACCATGAATTAAATGATCATGCACATAAACAAGAATAAGCGAATTATAAGTCAAAATGATCAAAAGCTTGACATTGACTATGCTTAATATGAAGTCCTATAGCGTACCAAGAGAAGCCGCCAGACATCAGGCCGCATATAGTGTGGCACACCATTCCACGCTAGCTCGCGCAGTTTCTCTGCAGGTAAGAAGCAGGAATTGAAAAAGGCATATCTAGTAGAAGATCTAAGAACAAAATGGAGTCTTTCATTGAGCTATGTGGAAAAACTTGAACACAAGGCCATATCTGGCAAGTGATAAAACTTATACCTTAACAAGAATTATAATTCACATAGGATTCTCACTATCAAAACAGATTCCAGGTCACTAAGAAAAGTAAACAAAACACTACATCAAAAGGCAAAGTAGTGTACCTAATATGACAGTTGTTTCTGAAAGCACTTTGTTGAACTTCATAACTCTTGCAGAGTCAGTTGATCTAACACCTATCTTCAAATTTTGGACTTCTTTCACAGTCCTTTCAGCACTGGAGTTTGATCGTAGTTTACCAGCATAAGTATTATCATGTTTCTTGCTTGAATTGTCATCTTCCACCTGCATCATCACTCTTAATTTTACTTTCACTTCAACAGGAAGAGAAAGCAGAGAAAATCTCAAAGTCATTTCAACAACTATAGATACCTCGACGGGATTCTCGAAGCGCTCATTTCTTCCGGCGTCATTCTCCGATAAGCTCCGTTGATACGTTGGAGAGATTGGGTATTGAGGAGGATCCGGTCTCCTAGTCAACAATACCTTACCAGGAATACTCCTACCTTTAAGAAACCTGAAGCAAAATCGAGACAATTCAAATCAACACATTTCTAATTTATTCGAAATGAGTTCTCATGAATTTCATGATTCACAGTAGCATAACAAAGTTACAGATCTAAGATATTGAAATCAGAAAATGCAAGATCCAGGAGGAGAAACACAATCAAAGTAGTGGATTTGATTGATTACCCCTGGACGTTCTTGAGTGTTTGATTGAATCTAGAATCGTCGCGCTTTTGTTGCTCGTCTTCTCTCCGCTCCATATTTTTATTTTTTAACAACACAGCACCTTCTTCTCAAGTGAAGGCAGATAGTTTTGATTGAGAAATGGGAGAATTTGGGTTCGATTGCTTTCCATCGATTTCAAGGTCTAAAGGGAAAGCGATTGGGACGAAAAGTCATTAAAAACCATCTCTCCGCAAAATAAAAAAAAAAGAGATTTGTAATCACAAATGATGAATTGAGGCGTAAATCTCTGTGAATTTATTGGGCTCTTCGTAGTAAAATTTTATACTTAGGAGCAGACGTATGCACATGGTCGAACATCGTACGTATCACATGGCTGTTGGTCGAAACATTTATCCTTTGGTTGACAAAACATTTGATATTTCTCTCTCAATTATATCAGCAATTTTCTACCCAAAGGTGACATTAACAAGGCCAAAATAAAGGGACTGTGCTAGGTTCATCAAATACTGATGAGTGACAGTTGAGTTTGTTTTCTATCTTTTCAGTTAGTTCTTTCATATCCTTAAATCTTAGAAGCTATACATAGACATTTCTCTCATATTGTGGAAAACTGTTAATCTCTCACAGAGGGAGAGAACGATCAAATGAATCTTTTGCATAAAGGAAATTAAATGGCTTCTTTCTTATTCATCTTTGGTCACACCGGGTTTACTGAAATCAGCGGTTCAAGTGAGGCTATCAAGGCAATGAGATGGGTCTCTCTGCGTCCATGCGTTCAATCACCCTTCTAGCTTCTTCTTCTGTCGCTGGCACTACATTCCTTATCCTCAATCCATCTTTCATGGCCTCAGGTCTCACACTGAAGGTGAAGTAGAACCTGTTGGAGACCTACCACCCAATAAATCACATCAAAATAAACCCCTTCACAATCTACTCATGTACTGTGCATAGCTCGAAATATATTTAAAGTTTTCTGTGTACACTTACTTCACTGGACCTGAGCTCTGGACTTGTAACATGAGCTACAACCTCGATGTTTATTAGCGGTTCAGCTGAACTGTTAGCTTCTGTGTACAATATGCGTGATTTGAAACAAAGGAAGTTTCCAACATCCACCTGCATCATGAAAAAAGGCCCTCTAAATCACTTTCTTCTATGGTTATCATATATATCACTGTGTTGTTATCACTGCACACCTTATTTAAATGAAAAGATGAAAAAAGAATGGACTCACTGGTTTGATAAAGTCGACCCGATCAACTTCAAGAAAACGTGGTGAAACCCCAGCGAAGGTGTAAGCATTGGAGAAGGCCAGCTCAAAAGCTTTGCGCATCAAGAAGCCTCCAAAAATTCTACCATGAATATTCCGTTGTTGAGGCTGGCAGATCAATGAGTTTTCATGGGTAGTATCTTTAATTAGGATGCTGTCCCGATCTGCAAGAGCTGGCATGTCCAGGAATACTCGTCCTTCTGCTAATAACTCATCTAGCCTCTCTAAGTCCTTCAACTTCTCATGCTCTCCTTTACTTTCTGCTCTCTTTTGTTTTCGTAGTTTGTTCCTCTCTTCAGCTTCTTTCCAGAGCAATTTTTCATGTTCAGTTTCTGGCGAAACTGGGTTAATTGGAGTTGACTTGCCTGTCTTGGCATCTCGAGCCACAAATGTAAAGTTTGCTTCAAGCGCAACCGACTCAGAGGGATGGTTGGCATCTGCAAAACCATTGTTAGAAAGAGTGTTCAGCAAAGCACAAGGTCATTCGACATGATGATGATGATTGTTGGCGGGTATTATCGAAGTTTGAGAGGGGAAAACCCCATAACTCAACAAGACATATCAATTTCATTGAATGAAACAGAGATATTAGTGAATTAAAAGGTACCATGAAAGTAATATTTTGTTCCAATGATGACAGTGTGTCAGTGAGCTGTCTACCAGAAAAGATTAATGTAGTTCGAATTCAAATACATCTCAATTCTCACAACGCCTAAACTAATATTCACAAAAGCATGACCTTTCTATTTTTTTTGAGACAGTGAAGCAAGCCTCCCAACCTAGCATTCAGATTCAATCAGATTTTCATTCTTTTCCACGGCAAAATGAAGCGCCAAGCCGCCAACTACTCGAGTGTCTATTGCCTATGTAGTTTACCATGTTTGTTTATTCATAAGAGAAAATTTACTGGTAAACGCCGTCTGAGACAAAGAGAAGTTTTGAGGAACCTGGCTACTCATGATATCAGGGCAAGAGCAGAGAAACTGATACCTTGACTTTGGAGTACTTGTAATTGCATCTCCATGGATGATCTTCCGACCCATGTAACAGCGCCAACTATACTGAGGTCAGCATCCACACGAATTGGTCTTTTCATGATAATCCTATCCACTGAAGCAGTCACCAAAATCATTGATCTTGCACTGCTTTCACCACTGCAATGCTGTTCAGTAAAAGCATACAAAGCCCAATTATCTTCAAATGCTCAGGATGCAAACAAAAACATGTAAAGATGATGATAATAGAGAAGAACACAATTAATAAGGCAAGAGCCAAAATAAGAGGCTCATCACTAATTTATCAAGGTAAAAGCATTTCACATTCTAAGCTGATTACATTAAAGCCAGAAACATTCAAGGTAAAAGATCAGAGTAAGAACCTTGAAGGAGATAGTTCCAGCAAGAGCATCAAGATCTTCAACCAATTTACCAGTACGAATCTCATTCCAAGGATTCCTGTATTGTTCTCGAAGCACAAAATCAGAAGAAAACTTGTAGAGAATAGAGGTCCGGCTCCGCGAAGGAGACTTAGCCGTCAATTTTGACTGAGAATCATCTCCGGTAGGGTTTTCGAACATATTGCGTCTAGCTTCCCAAAGCGCATTAGTCACCGGAGAATGGTACATTCCAGGCCACAAGCTGACTGGTTTCCGCATAGAAGATCCTGCGTCGATCGAATTTTGATCAGGACTTTCATCTGATGGTACCGTAGAATTCCACATCTTCTGATACTCGCAAGACGACCTCGAAGCCGGATTCCAAAATCCATCGCCTCCTCTAGCAACAAGTTTCCCGCGATTTCTCCGTAGAGAATGGGAGATAAGCTTTCCCGCTAAAGATCTCATGGATCTACGATGGTGGATTCAGAGAATTTGGGAGGAAGAATTTTCTTTTTTAGCCGATCGAATCACTCATTGCTTCTCCTTTTTCTGACTCTGTTTGTTTCATCTTCTCTCTGCGAGCTATTAGTGCGAATCACGCTACAGTGATTCTTTTTCTCTTTTGTGCGAAGCAAGTTTTTTTTTTTTTTTTTTTTTTTTATATAAAAGGTTTGCGAAACTAATAATATTGCTATGAAAAATATAAATAATTCTCAATTACTGATGCAGATTAATTTGGTTTTTGGCATCCAAAACTTATACTAACAAAGTTTGATAATCTAGAACTATAGTTTTTAAACTTGAAAAAAGATTTCTCCATGGTTCTTATACTAACAAAGTTTAATTTATGGGAGTTCAAGGTGCACAACCAGGTCCAACACTTGACTGGATCACAAGAATGAAGATAGCCATTAAGGCAGCTAAAGGTTTAGAATACCTTCATGAGAAAGTTCAGCCTCTTCTTCTAATACATAGAGACATAAGATCTAGCAATGTGCTTTTTCCGAAGACTATCAAGCAAAAGTTGCTGATTCTAATCTCTCAATTCAAGCTCTTGATAATGCTGCTCGTCTTCAACCTACAAGAGTCTTAGGAACCTTTGGTTATCATGTTCCAGAGTAATTTTCCTTAAACCTTATAGTTTTGTTGCATCTGGATAAAATTGTGAATGAAGGTCTCTTGATTTTGCAGATATGCTATGACTGGACAATTAACACACACACATAAGAGTAGTGACGTATATAGCTTTGGAGTTGTTCTTCTAGAGCTTTTGTCGGGGAGAAAACTTTTGGATCATACAAATTGTACACCGGATGCGAGTCATCTAGAGCAAATGACTTTAATAGTTCGATGTGTAAGGCTCTTGGATACAAAAGTAAAAGTTGAAAAGTATTTTTTAGAATTTCTAATTGTAGATGATACATCGGGATTAGGTCTCTCTAATAGATGCACTAAAATCTTTGGATCTTGATGTTGGAAATGTGAGAGGTCAAAGTTATGACAATGGGAAAGGAAAACATTAAGGTGTTCAAAAACGATTACTTGATATTAATCCAAAAGTCTTATATATGTCATGTGCTTGTCATAGTCTTAATCTTGTGGTTAGTGATATGACACATTCTTGTGTGAAAGCTATTTCTTTCTTTGGAGTTTTACAACGTATATATGTATTGTTTTCTAGTTCTACTAAAAGATGGAAGACTCTTTGTGACCATGTTCCCTACTTAACTGTGAAATGTCTCTCTAATACTGATAGTAGGATTTTCACTAGTTTCAATTCCCTATGTTACCATTATATCATTGTAGTACAAAGAGTGTCAAACAAAATGAGTGTATTGCTAGCAATCAAGATCGATCAGATTCAACTAAGTCAAGACAAGCAGAAATGTTTGTGGCTAACAACCTATGTGAACAAACTATGGATTTAAACATGATTGCAAAACGAGACTGTAAAACAAGAAGTAACAAATATAGATGAAAACTCAAACGAACAAAACAGGTGAAACAAGTAATAGATCAATCAAATAAAGAAGAACTCCTGAGGAAGGGTTTCAGTTTAACATAACGTTTGATCAAACTTTCAACAAAGTTGTCCCTAGACAAAAGATTCAACAACAGGTCAATCCACTCTCGTGGTAGAGACACTCAGACCAGACTATCTCCAGACCTAAATCTCTTTAGCGAAGTATACCAAGGTAGGCTTTAGAAACCAATCTAACAAAGTCAATAAACACTCCAGACATCCAATCTCTTGTGTTGGTTATGTAAATCTCTGAAATTAGTTAGATCAGACATTTCATCAAACACCTCTCGGGTATGAAATGTCTGAGATCTAGCTCCACTTGATCAGAGAATAACTAGCATGAAGAACACTAATCCAGAAGAGATCTATGAGGATCTAAGCATCAAACGCCAGAAATCACTAAGAAAACTACATGGATCTTGACCCAGCCTCAAGAACCCTAAGAACACTACTCAGAAATCATGATCATCAAACTCATAAACCCAGAAACTTCAACAAATAACATCATTCAACATATCAAGATGAAACTAATAAGAATACCAAAACGAAAATTGCATAAACTTAAAAGGTAGAAGAAGATATGAATTACAAAGCTTAAATAAGTTTTTGGTGCTCAAAGTTCTAAAATAGGCAAAGATAAAATATAAGATAAAGATAAGATATAGATAAGATAGCTTAACCCTAAACATAAGGGTCTATTTATACTAAAAAGGGTAAAACCCTAGCTTAAAAGTCAAAAGTCAATGTTTTAAGTTGGTTTAGCGGAGTCTTGATCATACGGGTCGAGTAGGACAAGTCATGCGATCAAACAGAGGCTTCCTTCGAGACGAGTTGTTGGATACGGGCCGAGTAGAAGCCTCCCAATGTGCAGTCCGAGTAGAACAAAATAAGCCCTCTTCTGAGATGTGTAGACCGAGTAGAAGATGTGCTGATGAGACCAAGCAGGCTAACGGTTTACTCGGGTTGATGATCTTTGCTCAAATAAATATAAACCTAGAATAAAACAACTACCAGATCAAAGACGGCAATCAGTCGTAGTATTTTAGGGTCGAATCCACAGAGACCAAAGTTGCACTATAAGATAATTAGGCCAAATACAGCTAGGAGCAATTCAAAAGGTTTGTTTTAAGCAAGCGATTAATTCAAGAGGATAATTCAAATAATTAAACAAGCATTAGCTCTAGGGTATTCTTCCAGGATGTGAAACAACAAGCAAGTTAAATTAGGGAATATTTAAAACCCGTTCTCAAACTTAATTCACGAATATAATGGCAAGTCGCTCTCACGTAAATACCTACTTAGCAATACGATACTAGAAAGCGTACATCGCTTTATCCTAATAAAGTAAGACTATCATTAACAAGCAAGATTGATATGTTCACAAAGCGCCCCAACTTCAACCGTCGTTGGCTGAGGACCACTTTGCTCATCTAAGTCGGTCGGGCGACTAACAGCACTTCTGATGCCACGATAGCAACCCAAAATCTAGAACAAGGTGATCAATCAAATCCTAGCATTAAGAACAACTAGATGAAGAACTATAAATATAAA
>OVAQ01001349.1:0-18645 GCA_900406345.1 Erysimum cheiri | reverse complement strand
CGTTTAGAAATTTTATCCAGATAAGGAAACGAACAGGGCCTGTCTAGGATCCTGCCAACAACAAACTGAACCACACATGTTATACCCAGCTTCTCTGCTTAAACATGCAAAATTATCCAGTTTCTTGAGTTTGTAAATCCTACCAATTAAAATTTTGTCTACTTTTAGAACTCTCACACGCTTTATCATCCTTTCATAGTTGTGAAGAAAGAAAATTTTAGTGATGATTATTTCCCCTTAATTAAACATGTTAACAAAAAAAAAAACAAGACAAAGAAGAACAACTTGAAAAATAATAAAAATGTAGACTTTCTTTGGTTGGTCAGGCGTGACGATCTGCAAATACAAATTAGAGAGATTTTCATCTGCAAATGCTACTGATTCGCGAGAAAGTGAGGTGATGGAATCGATCGGCGAGGACGATGAGCTCAGAAGCAAAACAGTTTCTAACCGGAGAAGAATCTCGTTTACGATTCTTCTTCTGTTAATCTCCTTGAGTACAAGTGTCTCTGGTTCGATTGACGAATCTGGAAGAAGAGTCATTGAAGCGAGAACTGGGCAAGACTTGATTTGGGTGGTTCAGCTATCCGATCTCCATTTTAGTGTTCATCATCCTGAAAGAGCCATTGATTTCAAGAACATTGTGGGTCCTGCTCTGTCTTTCATCAACCCTTCTCTAGTCTTAATCACCGGTGATCTCACAGGTTTCTTTAGGCTCTAAACCTTTAAATTTTTTAATCTTTCATTCATGAGCTTCTGTGATGTTTATTCTGGGTTCTTAGGTTTTACTTATGCTTCTAATATGTGCAAGTCTGAAGCTTGATTGCTCTAGTTCAATTTTCTCCCCTAAAAATTGAATCTTTAGCTTTGGGAAGCATTGTGATTATTGCTATGTCTTTGGCTCCTTGTCTTTGGTCAATTTACTTATAAACTCTCATCGGTAGTAGATGGTTTTGTTTTGTGAAGATTGCTGGTTGATGTCTTTCTTAATTTGGTTTTTTCAGATGGGAAAAGCAAAGACATGTTAACAATGAAGCTAAATGAAGATGAGTGGTTAGAATACGAGAGTGTGATGCAAGATGTTGTGAAAAGAAGTGGGCTAAATAAGAGCATATTCTATGATCTTAGGGGTAACCATGACAACTTTGGTGTTCCGGCTGTTGGTTCACCTTTTGATTTCTTTTCCAAGTATAGCATCAATGGACAGATGGGAAGGAAAGGAAATGTTAACACCGTAACTGTTGAGGTTGGTTACGCTCTTTCAGCTTGGTCTATTGTTTACTTTTTGATTTGTTTGGTTGAGATCATTGATTGGTTAAGTTTGGGTTGGTGAATGATTTATTTGCATCTGAGATGAGAGGTTATCTATTACATGTAGTCGAAAGTTTTTCCACAGACCTCTCTCATTGCTCAATAAGAAATTTGCTGCTAACGGTTCTATGTTTTGTTATACAGACTAGTGAACGTAAACATCTGTTTGTCGGTGTTGACACCACAACGCATATTGGATTACGCGGCCCAACAAATCTCTTTGGGCACCCAACTGATGAACTATTGAGCTCACTCGACTCACACCTATCGCAATGGGATAACCAATCAACAAAGCCAGTGGCAAAAATATCATTTGGGCATTTCCCGTTGTCATTCACAGCGCTGTCACAATCTCGTAAGAGCCTTAAAGATGTTTTTCTGAAGCACTCCATCTCAGCTTATTTGTGTGGCCATCTACACTCAAGGTTTGGCAAGAATCTTAAAAGACATCACTCTGGTGGTATCAGTTTATCAGATAATGACTTGTTTCAGCTGAATATGAGGCAGAGTAGTGCTGAAAGTACTTCGAACTGCTCATTCGGAGCCTTGGCAGCTGCAGAATTCTGGGAATGGGAGATGGGTGACTGGAGAAAAAGTAGGGCAATGCGGATCATGGCCATTGATAGGGGTCATGTTTCATACATTGACCTTGACTTCAAGTCAAAATCCCAAAGGACTATTATATTACCTACCTTTCCACTAGATTCACGTTTTATGTCAACATCCTTTGCACGTCACAAATATGAATGCCAACATATGATCTCATCATCCTATGATGCAATAAGAGCCATTGTGTTTTCTCATTCCCCGGTTGTGGAGGTTGTAGCTAGAGTTTATGACTCAAGCCCTGGATTTGACAATCTGGTCATGGAAGCTCCAATGAGAAAACATGCAGACGATTCCTCTTCCGGGGCAACATTCTTTTCACTTCCATGGAATTATAGGGCCTTTGAAGATCCCTTACCTGATAGATTTTGGCTGCAAATAGAAGTCACTGATATCAGGGGCAGATTAACTTTATCAGAAATGCGTCCATTTTCCATCAATGGTCTAAGCTCTAAAGTCTCATGGACATGGAATGAGTTTTTTGTCATGGGCTGCCAATGGGCGGCATTATATTACCCGATTCTTTGGTCTGCTCTATATAGTTTGTTACTCGTTTTTCTTATCCCCAAATGCATTATCATTGTTTTTAAGAAGCAGTACACTCTCAAGAAGTTCATTGCCAAGAAAGGACCAGTGACACTTGTACTGTGGATTCTCCAAGACCTTTGCAGAATGCCTGTGGTTTGGTTTGGTTACATGGCATACTCGTTCTATCTCATATTCTTTCCTTGGTTCTCCGGTGAAGTGTTTACTGATTCTGGAAACAGAACATACATGACTATTATGGGATGGGTGGTGACGAGCTCAGGCGCAGATAGGAAACATGAATACATTGGACAACCTGATGTAATGGTTCTGGTGATCCCACATGTGGTCTTTGTTGTTATCCCTAGTGTCTTGGTTGTTTGTTGTCTGGTTGCTGAGAGAGAACTCTACAAAGATCACATTCGAACAGTCTCTGGTAAGAAAGAGGATGACCATGACCGGGGAAGGAAGAAGAGATCACAAAGCCGCTCGTTGTTATTCTCGAACAGAAGACTGTTTCGGAAATCGGTCTTGGTGGCTTCATTGGCTCTATTTTGGAAGCATTTCAAGGTATCACTTCTATAATAACTTATTTATTGTTCATTCATTTCTGTCTTGCTTGCTGGAGAAAATCCATCTTTTTTTTTTATCTTAAAACATCCGATCTTCTTCATCCGTTGTCTGTTTTCTGAAAGTATTGTTTGGTTTTGTTCTTTCTCTTTGCAGAAGTGCTGGGCTCTAGCAAGAGCTTATGAAATGAATGTGGTTCATTTTCCAGGTTACAGTCTTGTAGTTCCTTTGTTGCTACTCTATGTTATCTGCAAAACCCACAAAGTTCCATGAGAATTCAAAAGAACGCTGTGTGGAAGTTTTGGTGTTTTATGATTGATTATTTAGGGATTTATTTTCTTGCATTCTCTGATGTGTGTGTTTGTTGCTTTCTGCTCTCTCCCTCTTCTTATTAATGGATAGACTTGAACATTATAGAGTCAGTCAGATTAGTACCATTGGACTAAGATGTCGTCAGCAAGTATTATGAATTTTTCTAAATGTTAAAAAAGAAAAATACATTAACTTAATTTCAATTAATGTTAATGTAACTTAGCATTCAGAATTTTGTTATTGTTGTAAACGAAGAGAGGCAAAACAAAAAGAGAGAGAACGAGAACTAGAGTGAATGGACCAATATCTCTTCTTATTAGTTTTCCATCCAAAGCTTACAAATAAAGACTAACTAAGCTCACCTATTTATAGTATTACAATAGCTTAGGGAGCAAGCTTACATAAACTTGGGGGACTAAGGTACTTAGAGGCTAAGCTATCTAATGGATAAGGTTGTCAAAGTAAGGCCATGAATGGTGAATAAAACCGCACCCAAAACCGCACTGCAACACTACTGTAACAGTGTCAAAATCTCTACTTATACATATGTATCCATATATTTTCGTTACTATTTGAACCGCACCGCACTTCTCCCGCACCGCAAAACGCAGTTACCATTCGGAGCCTAAGTATATCAAAGGGAGATGTATATCTTTAATGAGGAAGTAAGAGATGTATCCTTAACGAGGAAGTAATAGATTAATCACATGTTTTATAACAGTTATTTTATTTCTTCTTCTATTTTTTCTTTACCATAAACACCCTTTTTTAAAAAAGAAATATACGTATAAAGTAGCCCTGGACAAAAAATCTGGTACCAAAGAACCGCACCGGTTGGCACCCGGTTAAAGCAGTATCGGTTCGGATACGGTTCCATCGAAATCACTAAATGGGTTTTGATGTCAAGGTAGAATGGACTTCCGGTTCGAGTTTTACCTTAAGTTAATATGTGTATCCGATTTTACCCGATCCTCTAAGCAAACAAGTATAAGCCCTTTAGGCATTTTAGGATTATGATACCCTAACACCACAATTTCTTCTCTTCCCCATACGAAACTATGTTAACCTATGTTAAACTATGTTAAACTTAAGTTCTTAAGTTGTTGTTTTGGTTAAAGTTATTTTACTTATCGGTTATTAAGTTCTTGTTTTGGTTATTTAATCGGTTATTTTGGTTAATTAGTTGGTTATTTCTAATTTTAATCGGTTATATCGGGTATGAATCGGTTATTTGAATACTTTGATTACTAAAAATAACCGAACCAATCATAATCCGACAAAATTTCAGTACACTTCGAATCTTAAATTGGAGTAGATAACCGATTCGAACCCGACCAGTTACTAACTGAACCGATCCAAATTTTTTGTAAAATACCGATTGATATCTATATATCTTATACCGATTTACCCGAAATCCGATTGGGTATCCGATTGCCCACGACTTTATAAAGATTGACCGTCAGGTTGAAAGCGTGTGTCACTGTCACAGCAACAGAAAACACTGATACCCTCAAAAGTAAATAAAGTAATTATGATCAGTCAAAATTTCTTCAACAATTTTCAAGATTTTTTTTTTTTTTCGAAAACCGGCGCAATAGATTTTTATAAATGGGTCCTTTAATAAATCAATCACTCACTAAACCATCGCTTTGATCCTTCGTCTTTGTGACACCTTTCTATTTCTTCTTCTTCAGTAAGCTTTCTCTCCGCCATTGTCTGTACTTGAAACTACTGTCTTTGATCGCTCTTTTGTCTTTATTCCCAATTTCGAGGTTTTCTTCTTCTTATTTTGGATTTTAATCTCGGTTTTCTGATATCGTTTTCTGTTTTTCATCTTCTTTCTAGGTATTTGCTTTCGTCTGTGGTTATTTTGTCTATTTCGTGTCGGTCTAGTGTTGAAGAACGATCGAGTTTTGAGAAATTTAGTTTTGGTACATTTGGTTCAAGATTTCTTAACTTGGATAAGCGGGAACGGATTTTTGATATTTGCTTTTGCTCTTTCTGCTGCAAGTTTGTGGCCTTGTGGACAATTTTGATGTTTGTAGATAAATTTAGGTTTTAGGTGACCATGGATGCTGATGAGATGGAAACTGAGACGGCTGATCAAGTCTCTGCCTCTCCTCTACATTTCGCAAGAAGGTTTGGCTATCTTCTATATCTTTCTTGCAGTCTTTGTAAGATCTGTATAACTAACTAGACATCAGGGAATTCTCATTTCTTTTTATTTTAACTCTTACATCTTTTTATATACGATGCTCTATTACCAGTTATCAGGTCGAGGCACTTGAGAAAGCTATCAAGCAGAACACTATTGTCTTCTTGGAGACTGGTTCTGGCAAGACCCTTATTGCCATTATGCTTCTTCGTAGCTATGCCTACCTTTTCCGCAGGCCTTCACCCTGCTTCAGTGTCTTCTTGGTTCCTCAAGTGGTTCTTGTCACTCAGGTATTATTCTTCTTTCTTTTCTTAACCCCTGTTTATAGATTGTGATCTCCTTTTTATATGCTGAACTTGAGACTAGCACACAGTGGGATCAATCTGATGTAGAATTGGTGTCAGGTTTGGCGTTTTGGACAAAGGGATACACGAATACTCAATGCAGATATACACTAATATACAGACTTGTCCTTTGTTCTACAATTTATGCATTATATCTTGCTGCTTTTCCAAATTTAGAAACCTTAGTGTTAATTTCTCCATTATTGGTGTGAGACTTATGAAGGAATATGTACAGATATTCATATTTTTTCCTGGTGTGTTTTCCGCAGCAAGCAGAAGCCCTGAAGATGCATACTGATCTACAAGTGGGTATGTATTGGGGAGACATGGGGGTTGACTTTTGGGATTCTTCAACATGGAAACAACAAGTCGATAAATATGAGGTCTCCGTTCCTTATTTTGACCAATTACGCTTACATTACTTTTTTTCGCTTAAGTGTTATGAGGATGCATTTCATTTTTACTATTTTTAGCTCGCCTGTTTCTCGTACAATCTTGCTTAGATGCATCACAATCTCTTATGATCTGTCACTATATGGGCTGTCTCTGACATATATGAATTTTGCCATTTTGAGCTTGTGTTTCTTACTATTCGACGCTAATTTCCGCTGAAAGGCACTATTACTGTTTCATGTCAGCTCTGCATACACATCCATATATATAGGCCCAAGTTTTCAACCTGTTTGGAGTTTCAAGTATTCACTGTTTTTTTTCTCCCTTGGTTTCACAACTGCAGGTTCTTGTGATGACCCCTGCAATTTTGCTCGATGCATTGAGGCATAGTTTTCTGAACTTGAGCATGATCAAGGTTCTAATAGTTGATGAATGTCATCATGCTGGGGGAAAACACCCGTATGCTTGTATCATGAGGGTGAGCATGAAAAGATATTCTTAGTTGGAGAATTTAGACCTGAATGGAATCTCATTGAAACATAGAAAATTTATACCAAAAAAGTAACTATTGTAGAATGTAGCTTTTGCACTTTTTGACAACATAGCTCTTTTCATGCAGGAGTTCTATCACAAGGAGTTAGGTTCTGCAACTTCCAATGTTCCAAGGATACTTGGGATGACGGCATCACTTGTGAAAACAAAGGGTTAATATGCATTTAACGTTCTAACTTGATTGGATTTATACATTAAATATTATTTTTTTGGTTTTATTTATTTATTCAAGTTTGGTTTTTCTTCTTTCTTCTCTCAACTAAGGTGCGAATTCGGATAGCTACTGGAAAAAGATTCATGAACTCGAAACAATAATGAATTCAAAGGTTGCTTCTTTTCTTTATCTTGAATTTTTAGTATTGTATCTCCTGTTTTGTATGAATTAGTTATAGATGAAATCTATTTTTGTTTGGTATGGTGACTTTAGTCATTGCGAAATTATCTGTCCTTTTACACTTCGATCCTAAAGTTAACACACATCATTGATCATTATTCCTTCGTAGTATGACCACATCTGATACAGAAACATCATATTTTCTTAGTTGCCATTTTGTACTGCAGCAAGACTGTTGATTCTGTTCAGTGCTTAAAGTGTCTCAATATTAATAAAGTCAACCATATTTTCATTTTGAAATGGAATTAAATTTTATAGGCTGGTTTTCTCTTGTGTACTCTATCATAGTAATAAATTTGTTTGATTAATAAAGGTCTATACCTGTGAGAATGAGTCTGTGCTGGCTGGGTTCGTCCCCTTTTCTACACCAAGCTTCAAGTACTACCAGCACATGGAAATACCGAGTTCCAAACGTGTAAGCTTGGTAGGGAAGCTAGAAAAACTAGCTATAAAGGTATGTACACTTTAAGGATTGAAGTTTCTATCCGGATGGTGATTGTTTTTGGGTTTTGAATGCTAAAATCATAGAAATAACAAATTTTGAATATTAAGAATGTAGCTCATATTTATAACCATTCTTGTATCATACTTTATTTATAAAAATGTTAACTGATGGTGGACTTATTTTTCAGCACCGCTTATCCCTTGCAACCTTGGATCTCAAATCCTCTACTGTTGATTCTATTGAGAAGAGACTGTTGAGGATAAGTTCAACCTTAACATATTGTTTGGATGATCTCGGAATTTTGCTGGCGCAGAAGGTAATTTTGTTCTTGGTGCTTCTTTAAGGTTATATAGATTACATAAAAAGTACAAAGTGTTGTAATTTTTTTTTTTTTTTCTACAACAGGCTGCTCAAGCATTGTCAGCCAGCCAGAAAGACTTTTTCTTGTGGGGCGAATTAAATATGTTTAACCAGACCTTAATAAAAAAATTCTGTTCTGATGCTTCACAGGCGATTTTGGCTGACATACCTCATGGTAGTTTTTTGCTTGCTAACATTTTAAGATTGAAAGTTCATTCTATTTTTTCCCTCACCTCTTTGGTTCTTTCATGTGTAAATAGGTCTTAATTGGAGTGTTGGTAATATAAAAGGAAATGTGGAGGCAGGTCTCCTAACACCAAAAACAGTCTGCCTCGTTGAGACTCTTCTTGGTTATAGGTTTGGATTGCATGCACACTTTCGTTTCGGCTTATTATAGTTTGATATGATTATCTGAAATGAAAAACCTTGAATGTTTGACATTTCTTAAGTCAACACATATTGGAGTACAATGTTTTTCTTTTTCATTTCTCTCTGACAAACTGTTTGGTAGCTGCTATCCTTTGGATATGCAACTATTATTTTCTTTATATACATAATAATCTGCGTATTATGTTACCTGTATTGTTCTTCAAATCTGTTCTTCTGAATTTTCATTGATACAGCTCCTTGGAGAAGATACGGTGCATCATCTTTGTGGATAGGGTGATAACAGCAATTGTTCTGGAATCCTTTTTGGCAGAGACTCTTCCAAACTTTAATAGTTGGAAAACCAAGTACGTTGCAGGAAATAACTCTGGTCTGCAAAATCAAACTCGGAAAAAGCAAAATGAAATTGTGGAAGACTTCCGGAGAGGCTTGGTATGGTCAAATTCCTGTGAACTGTTGTAGTTATCTGCTTACTGCTATCTTTAGTTCTGAGTAGCCTGTTCTTATACGTAGGTAAACATCATTGTAGCAACATCTATTCTAGAGGAGGGTCTAGATGTTCAAAGTTGCAATCTGGTTATCAGATTTGACCCTGCATCCAACATTTGCAGTTTCATACAGTCTCGTGGGCGTGCTAGAATGCAAAATTCAGAATATTTGATGATGGTGGAAAGGTCTGTTACATAATTGGTTGGTCTTCACAGAGTTTACAATTTGTTTCGAAAAGAAGAGCTTCATGCTTAACAAAATCTAATTTCTTTCTCACTAATTGCTACTGGCAGTGGAGATCTGTCTACACAATCTCGGCTAAGGAAATATCTTTCTGGTGGAAAAAGAATGCGTGAAGAGTCTTTGCATCATTCTCTCGTTCCCTGTCCAGCTCTTTCAGATGATGCAGACGAAATATTCTTCCGTGTAGAAAGTACAGGCGCAACTGTAACTCTTAGCTCAAGCGTCAGCTTAATATATCATTACTGCTCGAGACTTCCTTCAGATGAGTTAGTCTAATACCAGCTTCATCAGTTAGTTTTCCTTTTTGCAAATTTTGCTTCTTTAGAATTTCTTTCTAATCTTTGTTTCTTTTTTTGAAAAGGTACTTCAAACCAGCTCCTCGATTTGATGTAAACAAGGTTCAGGGGAGTTGCACCCTTTATCTTCCTAAGAACTGCCCAGTAAAAGAAGTTAAAGCTCAAGCAAATGGTAATGTGTTAAAACAAACTGTCTGTCTTGAAGCTTGCATTCAACTGCACCAAGTTGGAGCTCTAAGTGATCATCTTGTACCAGACATCGTTGTGGCGGAAACTGTTGGACAAAAACTCGGTAATCTTCTTCATTTTCATATTTAAATTTCTGCTGTATAATAAATCACTAATCCATGAGGTTTGAGTTTGCAGAGAAAATCCACTATAACTCAGAACAGCCATGTTACTTCCCCCCGGAGCTAGTCTCCCAGTTTTCAGCACAGTCGCAGACAACATACCACTTCTACTTAATAAGAATGAAGCCAAACTCTCAAAGAAATTTCCATTTAAACGATGTTTTACTGTGCACTAGAGTTGAGCTAGAAGATGACATTGGGAACACAGGCTTCCGGTTGGAAGATCATAGGGGTACAATAGCTGTTACATTGACTTATGTGGGAGCGTTTCACCTTACACAAGAGGAGGTTTGTTGCTAAGTTTTCTTTATCATTTATATCTCGTTTAAATTTGTATTAGTCTTTTCTCATTTTTATTGTTTTTGGACAAAAAGTCTTTTCTCATTTTAAGTCCAAATTGATCAGTCTCTCTATTTTCTTTTGTTCAGGTCCTTTTGTGTAGAAGATTTCAGATAACTCTTTTCCGAGTTCTTTTAGATCATAATATGGAAAATTTGATGGAGGCATTGGATGGATTACATCTCAGAGACGGGGTAGCACTTGATTATCTACTAGTTCCATCCACTCATTCATATGAAACATCTCTTATTGATTGGGCAGTGATCAGATCCGTGAATCTAACTCGTCATAAAGCTTTAGAAAAACATGTGAATTGTTCTGCCGAGGGTGCTTCTCGCATTCTACATACAAAAGACGGCTTGTTATGTACTTGTGTTGTACAAAATGCATTGGTTTACACCCCACATAATGGATACGTCTACTGCACGAAAGGTGTTCTCAACAATCTAAACGCAAATTCATTATTGACGAAGAGAAATTCTGGGAATCAGACTTACATAGAGTACTATGAGAAACGGTACATATAATTAATTTTGCATAGAATGTTTTGACAATCCATTGATATATTCTTGCTTATTTTATTCTATCATCAGACAGTAAATTCTATAATTTTACTGCAGGCATGGGATTCAATTAAATTTTGTGGATGAACCCTTTCTGAATGGGAGACACATTTTCATGCTGCATAATTATCTTCACATGACCAATAAGAAAAAGGAGAAAGGTTTACTCTTTTAACCACAATCTGTAATTGATTGCATCATGGTTTTTTGTTGAATTCCTTGATCCTTATCCTGCAGGGCATGAAAAGGAGTTTGTTGAACTACCTCCTGAACTGTGTCATGTCATTTTGTCCCCAATATCAGTTGATATGATCTATTCATATACTTTCATCCCATCAGTCATGCAACGCATTGAATCTTTGCTTATAGCATACAACCTGAGGAAGAGCATCCCAGAAGTCAATATTCCAACCATCAAGGTAGAACTTTGGACTCTCAAGCTGATGTACATATTGTATGGATCTTCATTTGGTTTTTTTCACCAAATGTTTTGGTTCACTTGTGACTACAGGTTCTGGAAGCTATCACGACAAAGAAGTGCCAAGATCAGTTCCACTTGGAATCACTAGAAACTCTTGGCGACTCTTTTCTGAAATATGCTGTTTGTCAGCAACTATTCCAGCACTTTCATACTCACCATGAGGGTCTTCTTAGCACGAAGAAAGAGGGAATGATTTCAAATGTCATGCTCTGCAAATTTGGATGTCAGCAGAAACTTCAGGTAAACATTTTTTAGTCATGAAGACACTCAAACCTCTGGATTATAGTACACAGCATGTCGAGGTTCTAGAGAAATTTTTAATTTGCAGCAGGTGGACTATCAAATTATTTCATGGAGGAAGAGATAAAATGTAAAACTATCTTCTTTGGTTACAGGGATTTATCCGCAATGAGTGTTTTGAGCCTAGAGAGTGGATGGTTCCGGGTCAATCATCTGCAGCTTATGCTCTTGTAAATGATACCCTACCAGAGTCTAGAAACATTTACATTACTAGGAGGAGAAGTTTGAAACGCAAGAGTGTGGCTGATGTTGTAGAATCACTAATTGGAGCATATCTCAGCGAGGGAGGTGAACTTGCAGCTTTGATGTTCATGAATTGGGTTGGTATAAAGGTCGATTTCACAACTACGAAGATCCAAAGAGAGTCCACAATACAAGCAGAGAAGCTTCTGAATGTAGGTTATTTGGAGTTTCTGTTGAAATACAGTTTTGAGGATAAGTCTCTTCTAGTTGAAGCATTGACTCATGGTTCATACATGAGGCCTGAAATTCCAAGATGCTATCAGGTCCGCTCGCTTCCCCAAAAAGTTAATCATCTATTTTGATTCTTTTGACGTTTCGAATAAAACTAATTTGATTCTGCTGCAGCGGTTGGAGTTCCTCGGTGACTCGGTATTGGATTATCTCATAACCAAGCATCTATACGACAAATATCCTTGTCTGTCTCCTGGACTACTAACCGACATGCGATCAGCTTCTGTTAACAATGAATGTTATGCTCAAGTGGCGGTGAAAGCAAACCTGCACAAACACGTTCTGCATGCATCTCATGATCTCCACAAGCACATCTCTAGAACAGTCAGTGAGTTTGAACGGTCGTCTCTGCAATCAACTTTCGGATGGGAATCCGATATATCTTTTCCAAAGGTAGCACATCCAATATCTAACAACACATAGTAACCTCTACTCTACGTTGCACATAAGGTCTATAACGTCTTCCTTTTCGTTTCACCGTCTTTGCCATTGTCAGGTACTTGGAGATGTGATAGAATCTTTAGCAGGCGCGATATTTGTAGACTCAGGTTACAACAAGGAAGTAGTGTTTGCGAGTATTAAGCCACTTTTGGGTTGTATGATAACTCCAGAGACTGTCAAGTTGCATCCAGTGAGGGAGTTGTCAGAATTACGCCAGAAAGCGCAGTTCGAGTTGAGTAAAGCTAAAGGTTTCAAAAATGGTGAAGCTTATTTCACGGTTGAGGTGAAAGCTAAGGGAATGAGTTTTGCTCATACAGCAAAGGCCTCTGATAAGAAAATGGCGAAGAAATTGGCTTACAAAGAAGTCTTGAACTTGCTTAAGAAGGAACCTTGCCTCCTAACTTTGTAAGCCAATTTCTTGGTCATTTTGATAAATTATCATAATTATTAGTTTGGTTTACTTTATTGCATTTATGATTTTAATTTCACCCCCGAGATTTTTAATATTTTTTTTAATAATAATTTAATTTTATTGTCATGATTTTTATTATGATTGTTCCACAATTGTTTCTCATAGCTAGAAATTTGATTTGATTCCTACTACATTTTAACTAAACATCACAAGGTATATAATAAACTCTAAAACTTGTAGCTGATTACACAAATAATTGTATCCTGTGATGTTTACATGCTTCCTTATAACTTATAAGAGCTATATTACGTTCAACAAATCAAAAAGGTTATCTTATATAAACAAAACTAAACTGAAATAAATCTCTACAAAACAAACTAGAAAACATTATGCAAAGACGAAAAAAACAAAAACATCAAAAATGGCTTTAATTATAAACATATTCAAGCTAAGAGCCAAAAGTTCTTGTGACGTTTGGTGGTAATCAGGTAACCACCAAGCTTACGGTTCTTTGGTTTAACTGCAATGGTCATACATGAAGCCTTCTCTAGGCAATACTTGAGAACTCCGGCTCGGCCTCGCCGTTTCTTCCATCCCCATCTCTTCAATAATCTCCATACCGGCGGTTTCTTCTCTTCTCCGACCACTAAGAGACTCACTTGTTGTTCTTTAGCTTCTTCCACTATCTTCTCTCCTTTCTCCTTCTCTTTTCCTTCTAGCCTTCTTATCTCAACCTCTATCTGTTATTTTATAGACATGATAAAATCTATCACATTTTAGCGTTTTAAAACGCACCAAACGCTTTTTGTTAGGATTTGAACTCACCCCGGGTCGCTTTGTTTGGCAGAGTTTCTTTAGAGTATGGACAAGTTCGTCGGTCTTTACTTCACGTTTCCGGTTCTTCCTTTTTCCTATAGCAAATTCAAATCTCAAAAAGTCAAACCAAAAACGCTAATTGAACAATCGTGATTTGAAGTTAGAGAAATAACCTTTTCTAAAGGGTTTGGAGAAATATAAGAGAAAAAGATAGTCTTGTGATTGTAATGTATGCTTCAAAGCCCATTCAAGAGCTCCAGTTGATGCAATCACTTTATCCACCACCACCATCACCCTATTCCCGGCCTCAATGATCTCCGCCTCTGCCCCTTCCACCGCGTCTTCTATCTCTTCGCGTTCACTTTTGCCACCGCTCACATCGCTCTTGCCATCATCTTTTAGTTCCTCTCCTTCCCCTTCTCTTCCCTCTTCCTCTTCTTCAAACTCTTCATACTCGCTGCTGCTGTCCCCATCGTTTTCCTCTTCTCCAGCTCCCTTGTCTCCTCCAAGAAACTCGATTCTCTGATCTCTTTCTATGGAACTAGAGTCTGGTTTAAACCTGATGGTTGAAGAACGGACCCGGACATGCCTTAGGCTCAACTTGACTGATTTCTTGAGCGATCTTGCCATGTTCTCCTATGAATCTTGATCATCTGTTGTCCGTATATACATACGTGCAATAAAATTAAAGAAAAAGTAATCACAAAAGAGCTCCTAGGACGTGCGTACCATGAGAATATATTAGTCCGAAATTCAAAGACACAAACACATACAGTAAGTCGTAACCAATCTTTTATTAAATTTGAAGATCTTATTAATGCATCTTTTATTAAATTTGAAGATCTTATTAATGCAACACACGTTATATAACATCTACTTTGAGGAGGATTGCAACTTCAATTTCCACCACTTCTTCCAGAAAATCCCGGTTTTCTTCATATCCCGTTCTACATTCATCACACATCGAGCCAGAGCGATTCCATCCTTCTTCTTACCGTCCTCACTCGCATGAGCAACCATCGCAAAACCATAAGTAGCAGGCATCAAAGCTTTCACATCAGTCCACATCTCACCTGATATCTCCATCTTTTCTTCACATCCATAAAACCGATACAACTCCGAATACCGCGGAGGAGCTTCCTTAATGGCAATCTCCTGAGCCCTCAAACGAGCAAGCTTGTCACTAAACAGTTCCAACACTTGTTGACCCGCAGGCAGATTCTCCCACTCTCCTGCAGCACTAAGTATCACCATTACTCTCTGAACCGGAGGAGGAGTTGCGTTATGAAAAGGAGCTAGTGAAGGCATCAGAAGCTGGTGCTTATACATAACTTCTGCAAGCCAATACGTTTGTGCAAGACCGAAAGGATGAGGAGCAATACGTACAAGACACTCCTTTTGCATTGTCATCGCCATGTTCTCTGTATCCGTAGTCTTCAGTGTTTCCAAGTAAGAATTTGCAATTCGATTCAAGCCTTTCTTTCCTCTGCCGTAAGTTTGATCCTTTCTCAAGTGAAATAACCCGAAAATTGCCAAGATATTGAGGCACAGGTTCATGAGAATCTCTCCATAGCTCTGTTCAAAAGCTACAACCGCGGTTTTGTCATCAGTAGAAGGCATCTTAGTTGTATAAACTGCTTCAACCTTAAACGCGCTATCGCAAGAAGGATAAATCCCAACCCCTAACCCGTAAGCACGAATCCAACCTCCAAGAGGGTAATTCCCAACAGAGGCAAGATTAAGAGCTGCAATCATATGCAGAGTGTACGGTTTAAGCTTGTTCTGTAAACGAGCCGAAGAAACGTTTTCGACATTGACCGACCACGCAGTGTCAGTAACAGTAGCATTCTCAGTAAGGAGATAACCAAAATCTCGAATATCACAATTAAACTGAAGAATCTTGCTTAAGTTACCAAACGTTACATCAGCATCAGCTTCAATCGTCGTCTCCCACCATGTAGGTCTCTCGGAAACAGGCGTCATCATATCAAGACCGTCGATTGTCTCCCTGATAGCAGTAACGGAATCAGTCGTCTTCGTCTTGACAAGAGCCTCGATTTTGGTGTAGGACATTGATGCGACCTTCCAAAACCTAGTGTAGAGAGTAGGATTTGTTTCGCAGAGCGTCGTGTTGGTTGGTCTCCATGACATTCCCATTGCAGCTGGGATCTGCAATTTCTGAGACTCTGCTAGGTATTCTACCGAACCCGTCTGTTGTAGTAGTGGTAGACGACAATTCTTCGACGTAATCAACAGGCTAGAGATATCCTCGTCAGAGAAACCAAACTTTGCTGCATATGGAAATGATTCGGCCATTGGTGAGGAAGGAGTAGGAATGATTTAGAGATAACCAATCCTACTTATTTATAGAGAGACATCGAAACAGAGATTTTTTTTTACCGTTACGAACCAAAAGGTCAAATTTGGGGTTTCCCGAAATAAAGTCAAAAGTATGGTTTCGATGCCAAATTATTCAATGAAAGTCTTAAATCACTTCCATTTTCCAATGATCATCGAAAATTAGAAGAGACGTGTGTGATTAATTTCCTAGAAGAGTAAAATTTGATTGTACTGTATTTAATTAACCTCCAGTTTCTTATTGTTCATACGAAAGAAATTTAATACACTAATTTTTACCAATAATCCACACACATTATTGATTTAACAGAAAGATATATATATAGCGGAGGAAAAAAATAGGAATCGCACACGCTGATTGTCGACTAAATTGTCTCCTTCCGTACATTAATAATACCAACAAAAGAGAGGCACATTTGTGAAATAAAAACTAAAAAAATTGGACCGTTTTGTTGAATTTAAGGCACATGTTCTTCAACAATCGTCTCCAACTGTGGTTTCTTAGATTTAGAAACGGAGATCCGATGAATAAACTCCGCCGCCGAGAACTCTTCTATGTCTTCAAGATTCAGCTTCGGTCCGATCAGCCTTACGTCATCACCTTCCTCCTCCTCCGGAGACACTCTCCTATTATCGTAGCCTTTCGTGCGTTTCTTTCCGGCCAGGTAGAGCCGAGCCATGTCGGAGGCGTTGGCTGCAGAAGTCACACGTGTCATCGGGAAAGCGACGTATACATGGCAGCCTCCGAGGTTAAGATCGTCGTCGGCAGCGAGTGGGGTGAATTTCCGGCCGATTTTCAACGATTTAGCGTCGACGAGGAAATAGCTTGGCATCTCCATCATGAGCTCGGCTGCTTTCGTCGGCGCGTGGATGTCACGCACCCCGCCGTCAGGGAGAATCATTTTGGCCGACGGCGATGATGACTGAGACGACGATGACGTTTTGTTTAGAGCGCATGAAACGTAGTTGCCCATTGTTATAATATTGTTATTGTTATTACTAGCTATCAAGAAAGTGAAAGATCTTACGAGTGAAGTTGAAATGGATTTTGGATTTTGAGAAGATCGAAGAAGACAAACGGAAGCTTAATATAGAAAACGATAGAAAAATTTATGCATAATTAGTACTATAATAGACAAATATATTATAAATTAGTACTGTATAAAATATAGCGAAGGTGGTGGACAGCATTGCAAATAGAGGTTGACATTAGATAGTTGAATCCGCGTCTTTATTAAGCCGTGTTTTTCAGAAGTCTATATGGCTTTTTTGTTTTGTCATTTTACTCCGCGTAAAAAGGTAATGATTAGGAGATAATAATGAAGTCCTTGTTATCAATTCATATAGTTTCTTTCATATAGTTTTTCTGATGGTTCAGTCGAATACTACTTGAAAATATTTTGATTAAGTTTATGAAAAACTTAATATTTGGTGGGGACTTAGACCTAAAAATTATGATGCTTTAATATTTTATGGAACTTCATAATTTTTTTTGGGACTATAGAGAGTTTTCTAATCAAAATAATTTGGATGATATAAAAATACAAAAGTCAAAAACTCAAAACTATTTAAATTAGAAGAAAAGGTTAATATAGTTGAGTCAACGCTTATGTAGCTACACATTTTATACATCGTGAGGAGACGGTGACGAATGTATGGAAAAAAAAAAAGTATAGTAATCTACTCCCTCCGTTTGTGATCTGACGTTTTAACCGTAATCGGTTAAATTAAGAAAATAAGAAAAATTACAATTCTATCCCTTTCCCTAATCTCTTTCTTCTCCGACAAAAAAACATTTCCCTTTCCCTTTCTGAAATCGACGGAAGCTCGTCGCCGTGTTTTCGATTTCTTTAGAGCTGCATGTAGATCTATCCCCACAATCATGGACATTTACAATTTTCAAGATGTCGTCGCGCCTTCTCTTCAAATGATTTTTGGGATTGTCTTTTGATTGATTTTTGGGATTGTCTCTCTCTCTTTCGCTTTTGCATTTCGTGTTTGGTTTCGATCTGATTTTCTAAAATCGGAATCTGTACGGTGAAAGAGAAGATGGTGGAATTGCAGCTTCCGATTCTATCAAGGGTTTTCTCAAGTTCTTGTATTTGCAGCTTCCGATTCTATCGATTGAAATTGGTGAGTTTTTGTCTGATTGAAATTGGGTTTATTGTTCCTTAGTTCTTAGCTGTTTTGATGGATTTGGTGGTTTGGTGTGTCTATTCTAGCTGTTTAGACTCTGCTAGAACTAAGGAACCATGAAAAAGTCATTTGCTTTGTTGAGACTCAATCTAGTAACAACTGATTGCTACTCCTTATGGTTTGAGATCCTTTGATTTTGGATTGCCTTTTCGGATTCAGCATTATGTCAAGTTGTGGTTACATGTTGTTCATTCTTGTTGGTCTCTCGAGCTAATTTGCCAAGAGCTTTAGGTATAGAGAAAGAGAGTACTCCTGCAACTTTGGTGATAATATAATGATGTGCCTTCTTAGAACAGGAATAAGATTCTTATTACAGACCATATAATTAAGCTGATTCAGTATGCTTAAGGTTAAAAGGCCATCGTTTCTACGCGGGTCTAATTGCCCAAGGTTGCTTTTAGATAGAAGCATTAATGTAGTTTTGATCTTTCATTCTCATAACTACTTCTGCAACTTTGGTGAGGCTGAGATTACATTTGCATCTCTGGACTTCTTATCAGGTTCAATGACTTATCAGGTTCAATAACTACTTC
>OVAQ01001348.1:0-18649 GCA_900406345.1 Erysimum cheiri | reverse complement strand
TTTTGGCAAAAATGCTTCTCTATTAATATATAGGGGATAAACTAGTCACTTAGAGTATATTGTTGAGTATTATGAACCATTTACCATGAAATTCATATATTTACTAAAATACATATGTTCATATTTTGTAAAATACGTAGCGTAAGTACGTTTCATCTTCTGAATTTCATTTTAGCTAATCAACCGGAATTGAAATATATAGAAGTGTATACAAATGTATATCTCAATAAATTAGTTACATATGAGTCGGTTTGGAATAAACCGGCCGGTGTCAAGTTAACGGCGATTAACAGTTACGTCGGCGGAAGAAAGTATTCGTTACAATATTAATCCTTTTTCTTATTTTTTGCATTAGTCTCTCTCTCTCTTCTCCTCTCTCTTTCGTTCAACGGGCAAAGTTTTTTTCGAATAAAGTTTTGGTTTTTTTAACGTTCCTTCTTCTTCTTCTTTCTCGCGAATTCGCCCATCTGTCTATCTCGATGAGCTCCAGTTCGAATCCAGCGGCTTGTTCACCGGAAAAGGTTTGTTTTTTCCCCGAATCTGATTAGGGCTTTTCATTTCTTGTGATCAGATTGTAAGTTTTTCTTCTACTGTGGTGTGAGTTCACGGTTGTTGGGTTTGAATACGATCTCGGAAAGGGTCTTTTTTGTTTCTAATGATTACAAATTGCTATAAACCCTAAATATATATTATGAAAAATTGAGTTTTTTTTTTTACTGAATTTACCGATTTGTGAGATCTGGCTTCTGTTTTGCGGCCGTGGGTTTTCTAGGTTTTGTGATTTTTGATTTATAGGTTGATAGAGATCCCTTCTTCTTCATTTCGTGTTCAATCTCATGTTGTTTACGAAAATTCTGGATTTTGGTGATCTTTAGGAGGAAAGAAGTGAATTGGGAATTGAGATTCAATGTATGGAGAATAAGCAACCATTAGCTGCTTCTTGCTCTTCTGCATCCGAAGGCAGTGGCTGTTTCTTCCTCAAGTCACCTGAAATCACAACTCCTGCCACAGCATCTCCAACTCCTCGGTACTATTACTATCTGTTACAATTCCTCTTCTATCTCAGAATTTTTACAAAACTTGTTATGAAATTGATTGATTGATTGGAAAGATTGTGTTTTGATGACTTGCTTACAACTCTGAATCTCAACTCTTTGGTTTTGCAATGTTTTTAATGTTGATCTTGCAGGAGGACTACTGGCCCTATGAGACGAGCAAAAGGTGGTTGGACTCCAGAGGAGGTTAGTGGTTGATTTTGCTTCTAGTTTCCTGGTTTTCGTTTTCAGAATTTAGTTGATGTGTAGAGCAACCTCATTCGACTATGTATCTTAGATGTTTACTTGAATGGAAGATGAGACTAGCCTTACTGTGGCCTGTAATTTATAACTATCAGGATGAGACACTCAGACGAGCAGTTGACAAGTATAAGGGGAAGAGGTGGAAGAAAATAGGTAAAGTTCTTTTCTTTAGTCTATTTCCTGTAAAAGTAGTAGCATTGGTGTTGCAACACATTCAATAAGAAAATTGGTCTTCTAATGGTGAACTTGTTTGGATAATTTATAAGATTTTTATTCGGGAACTGAACTCTTGTTTAAATGTATACTTTACTCGGTGTTTATTACTTCCATAGTCTTAGATCAGCTAAAAATTTGGTGAATTTCTCTCATTCGGTAAACATGATCTCTGCTGTGCACTTTGCAAGAGAACCTTAGTTTCTTTTTTCTCTTAAATGTTAAAGTAGCTGGTCTCTGTCATTGTTCTTGTTGTTTGATTCATTGCATTTCACTTTGCAGCGGAATTTTTCCCAGATAGAACAGAAGTCCAATGCTTGCACAGGTGGCAAAAAGTTCTTAATCCAGAGCTTGTTAAAGGACCTTGGACTCAAGAGGTTCTCTCTTCTTTTACATGTTCTGAAACTTTTTTTTCTCTTTTGATTTCGTATAAAAATGTGCTAGCATTAAAGTTCTCTGTCTTTTGTGATTTGTAGGAAGATGAAAAAATCGTTGAACTTGTAAAAAAATATGGACCTGCCAAATGGTCTGTTATCGCAAAGTCTTTACCAGGCCGTATCGGGAAGCAATGTCGTGAAAGGTAATAAAGATTATAATATTGACCATCTGAAGAATAGAGTCTATGCCTCCTTTGAAATTGGAAGCCTCAATGTGTTTGTTTACAGGTGGCACAACCATTTAAATCCTGGTATTAGAAAGGATGCTTGGACCATAGAAGAAGAATCAGCTCTCATGAATGCTCATCGAATACACGGAAACAAATGGGCGGAAATTGCTAAGGTTTTACCTGGAAGGTATACTTTCTTGTTGAACATAGTTGAAAAAGGCCTTATAAGAAATAAAGTTAATTGACATTTTTGACCATCGCATACAGTTATTGCTTCTGATTTTAACTTGACTTTATATGCAGGACTGATAACGCAATAAAGAACCATTGGAATAGTTCACTGAAGAAAAAATTAGAGTTCTATTTAGCAACCGGTAACTTGCCACCGCCAGCAACCAAATTCAGCATTCCGAATGATTTTGCTGATGGAGAAAGAGATTTCAAGCGGTCTAGTGCATCTAAACCTTTCAAGGATTATGATTCTTTTACCCAAACTTCTTCAGGAAATGCAGATTCAAATGAAGTTGGAAGAGACCATTTAGACTCTTCTTCAGCTCTGCTTGAAGAAGTAGCTGCTTCACAAAGAATCGGTGTCAATGAGTATGCTTGCTCTCCTGTTGAGTACAAGCCTCAGTTGCCTAACCTGGAAACAGTTTCAGAGGAAGTCAGAAACAACTCAAAAGCTTATGTTGAGAGATCAATTCAGAAGAAAGAAGAAAATGGGTTTGGAACTCCAAAGCATGGTAATTTGTACTATAAGTCTCCACTAGACTTTTACTTTCCCTCAGAAGTGGATCTGCAACGTATGTATGGATATGAATATGGTTGCAGTCCCGGTGCTGCATCACCAGTCAGCTTAATCACTCCACCGTGTAATAAAGACAGTGGTTTGACTGCGGCTAGAAGTCCTGAATCTTTCTTGAGAGAAGCCGCCAGGACTTTTCCAAACACACCTTCTATCTTTAGGAAAAGGCGAAAAGTTGTTTTGGCGGCGAAAACAGATGATGATGTTGTTGTTAATGGTGGAGTTAAGGAAGATGATCAAAAAGTAGAAAGTAAAGATAGTTCAGATACTTCTCCAGCTGGGAGAGAAAGTTTGTTGCTGGAGACAACTGATAATTGTAGTGATGATGAAATACTCGGGTCAAATGAAAATGCTTTCAATGTGTCTCCACCATATCGGTTAAGAGCTAAAAGAACAGCTGTAATCAAATCAAGACAGCTTGAGTTTACATCTGCAAAAGAGAAGCAGCCGGATAATGAAACGGAAACATCTGAGTTAGCATCTGAGGAAGAGAAGCCTGTGTAGTACCCTTCTTCTCTTTATGCAGAAATCTTCTTCATCTTGTGCATACAAAGCTGGAAACATCAGCTTACAAAACCGTGAGTGGAAAATTTTGATCTTTTCGTGAGTGTCACTAATCCGAGTTAGTGCAAATCTAAAATTCCATCGTTCTTGATACAGAGATCATGTGAAGAAACCGGTGTGGTTCCAGAAGAAAGAGCAGAGTTTATAGGTTTCTTGGGAAGAGTATGGCGAAGGAAAATCATCTTCATTCTGTCCCTCATAGTCTTAAGCTATTATTCTGTGGCATTGGGCCATCTAACACCGGAACGAAAATGAATAGGTAGGTAAACTCGAAGTAGTGAAATTTTAATGTTCACATACTGTACATGGTGGGAAATGATCTTCTGTTTACTTTTAAATGATACTATAATTGTGCAGAAACTAGATTAAGAGATTAGAATTGGTTATTTTATTTATTCGTTTTTTTTTGTCCTTCTAAAGGGCTTTTGAGTATATGACGTTACATGGTTGAACAAGACACTGATATTTCTTCATCTGCAGACATCGAAGTGATATATCAAAACACAACAACGCATTCGTTTTTGGATTTATCTATACATATATTGGATTTTTACAAATAAAATTATTTTTTTTTAGATATAAATTGGCTATCTACAATTGATTTGTTTTTCCTTTTTTTAAAAAAAGTAATCTCTCTCCCGTCTAATTCAACGCTTAATTTGTTTATCACTGGGAGAAGGTAGAATTAGAAAATTTGAAATCTCCCATTTTCAAGTAGAATTAGTAAATTTGAATAAAATAAAAGAAACAATGGGGGGGCCTGATAAATAGCAAAATAACAGAATATGTGAATAATCTTTAACTGAATATATGGAAACTATAAAAAAATTTATAAAAGAATTACAGAACGCTTAAAAATATTTTTTAGTAAATTAATCACGTATTGTAACATGTTAGTACTTAGTAGTAGTATATAGCAGAATCATTTTTTTTATAAAAACGTAAAAACATGTTTTCAACAAGTTGTATACCGTTCAAGTCCAATGCAAATCTGCGCACTGAGAGACGATTATTGTTAAGAAAACCTATGCAAACTGCAAATAAAATACTTTATTTACAAACTTGTTCTCATATATCCACAAATAAAGAAATCAACCAACGTGACGGAAATTTTATAAAAATCATCAGAAAAGCTCTCAAATCTTTAGCTGATGATTTGAAAGCAACATATGCATATGATCTCATAGAGAACAAAGAGTCTGAGAAAGAGAGAGCGCCCAGACTGTTCAATTATAAGAAGCCTCCAATGGTGGTTTGGCCGAGAACTTTCGAACTGTGATCAAGCCCATGAGAACCAACCTGACAAGGATTTCACAAAGCAAAACATGATATTATTACCATACAAACAAAAGCTTCTTCTTTTGATTGTTGAGACAAATAAATTTACCATGTAAGTTAAAGCAGCATAACGTTCTTCATTCAGGTATAGTGGTTTTCCTCTCGTCATTTCGATATCCTGGAACAATAATCAATGTCAATAGCATGGAAACATTCGAATCAAAAAAATCATTTTAGGTTTACCTCTTCTCCAAACGTATCCAAGTAGGGAGATGGCCAAGGTGATTGTCTTGCAAATCTTTGTAGCAAAATTGTCGTCCTCTATCGAAATATGAAGAGTATTAGTCAACTAATATCCCGATAATGATGCAAACACCATACATACGCAAGCAATGCAGAAAGTAAAAGAGAGAAGCTATATCCACAAAAGAGAGAGAGAGAGGGGGGGAGAGAGGTGATACCCGTATCAGAAGATATACACCAGTCCCAGCACCACAGGTAACTGCATGAGTCTGACAACCACTTTCTCTGTACAAGTATGTTCCAAGTTCCAACGTCAACATTGCGCAAAACGATATTTGGAGACTAGTGAAAGTGAAGCAAATACCTGCAACAAGGTCTCCATATGGGAGAACACAATCTTCCACACAGAAGACATAATGCAGGTTCTTCGATAACTTTGGAGCAGTTGCTGCAATGTTTTTTTATACACCTAAAAGAGAAAACATGCTTCTTGATTAGAGAAATTGTCTTCGTATGGATAACAACTCGTGCAAAAACCAGAGAGAGACATCGCTGCAAACCTTTGCAGTAGGTCCTGGTATAGATTGGGTAATTTCATTAGCTGGAAAGGAACTACAGGGGTGATGCAAAGGGGCCTTTTAACTCTGTTGACTCTGTATTCCCGCTGAAAATGCTGGAGCCATGTTTGGGTTGAAGACCAGAGAAGCTCATCATTGAGAATGGTATCTATAGGCGGAATCTTAAACATTTTCTCCAATTCTTGCACATGATTCAGCTCAGATTGGGGACTGTACGTGAAATCCATACTGTCGCTGGTGAAGTCAGATGACAAATCTAACATATCTGCCTCTTCATGAAACTTCCCAGGAGTAGATTTAAGTAGCATCCACAATAATGCACATCTCCTCAAGAAAGGAAGACTATGTTTACGGATTGTGTCTTTTATATCACATGATAAATCCATATTGTTAGACCTGAAATACTCCCAACCACCTGATTCCCTCAAAACCTTGGAGATGCCATTAAGCAGGTTTTCCTCAAAATTTAACTCACTCGGGTCACGCAGACGACATGCACAATAAGCAGTTACAGTCTGCACCAAAGACAACGAGATTAGGAAAAGCGAGTGTTAAGAGGCAAAATTCGTATATACACAGAGAACAATGTGGCATACCTGAACAAGAGAGACACTATGGAAAATATGCACAAGTGATAATAGAGATTCCTCGCATGTGAGAAAAGGAAAAGGGAGACAAAAGAGAGCCCACATCAGTGATGAAAATGGGTCATGGGCAAGAACTGGATCAGATGCTCGATTCCAGAGCAGGTTAATATTCTTCAATGAATCTGTTGTGCCTGAAACGATGGCAAATATTCTCAGATGTTATCGAGAAACATCTACAGTAAGCAAATATATGGGAATTTACAGATCGACTAAAATGAATCCCATGAAATCCCAAGTCCCAACTAATGTCAGCTTTAAGCGCAAACACGCGGCCATGTAGACAGACATTTCCATGTTATTTATTCTCTCTGAGAGTTGGGAGAAAAAGTACCTTCACTTCCAAATATGCCGCTCGAAGAACTACTTGAAATTCCAGAGCATATAGACTCTGCAAGATGCTTCATACCCGTAAATCTCTGACGAACATGAATAGCATTCTTTTTTCTGGTGCTCTGTACCACTCGTAATAAGAGTGACAAGACCGTCCCCCTAGAGGTTTTAAACTCTTCATACAAGGAGTCCATACAATAGACAGGAAGCATTGAATTCTTCGCACAACGACTAACAATTTCCATTGAAATAAGAGAGTACTTAAGGGTGTCCCACATGACGATTGATTGTGGTAGCCACGGACTTTTCGAAAATTCTTCCTGTCGCTTGAAAAAATAGCAATACCAGAGCTTTTTAGAGATAGATTGAAGATCCTTCCTTCTTTGCTCATCTCCCTGCAGAGAAACTGCTTTACCGCTATCACCATCTTCGATCACTTCAGCAGCAGATCGTAGTAGACACAGCGCTTCAGAGAGCCAAAAAGAAGGCTTCTGTGGATCTGATCTACCTAACTTAGTACGCGGACTATCTTGTAGCTTTGAGACAGAACATAAATCTCCAGGACATGCAGGCAATACAGAATTAGCTAGTCGGCGGCATGCAGGACAGAGAAATTCTCCCTGACAGAAGAAACAACGTTGAAGCTTCAGAAGGAGTAGATTAAAGCACCAGAAAAATATCTCTAAATTGGTCACGCAAATACCTGCTCTAGATCCACAATATGTGCACCTTCAAAGACACTTCTTCTGCCAGACCTACACCATCCAAAAACAAGAAAAGGAGCTTTTAGATGTAATGTTAATATCACAGCTGTAAATCAAGGAAGCAAAATAATCAATTCAATTATTCCGAACAGGTAGGAAGGAAATATCAACTTAAAGAAATTAGTTTCACCTATCTACACGCTGATTAATTAAGATTTTTGTTCACATACGACTACAAAGAAGTCAAACATGGCTCACCTTTCCTTTAAGGATTTTAAATATCGTTCAATACAGCTTTGATGTACGGCATGTCCACATGATGAAAGATAAACCCCATCACAGTCGGTAGGGTGAAACCCAACTGAACCAGTACCCGAACGCTTGGAAGTCTGTCTTGATCGAATATCAGGAAATCTAACTTGCAAAGTAGATGGACCACCAACAGAGTGTTTCTCTGAACTATGTTCAGCTTCATGGTGTCGATGATTTATCATGTTTTCAATTTTGTTGCGAACAGTTTGATACATGGCTATCTCCAATGATTCCATATTAGATTCATCTTTTCCCCTCCCATCACTAGACCTCTTCTCTGTCTGACCATTCCCTATAAGCCGGGCTTTTATAGATTCAAGCACAGAATCGGTAGCAGACTCAGAGGTTGCATCATCTGACACGTGAGGAGAACTTATTCTTAAACTATCTGACGAAGTATTCACTCTCAAAAGATCAGGAGCTCCATCCACAGACATCTTCTTTTCGGACTCTGGACCTTGATCCCAAGATGGAGGGCCTCTATCCACAAAACTCGAAAGTTTAGATTTCTGCAGGTATAAAAAGAGATCATTAAGAATAATGCACAACAAAACTTCATCAGAGCATATGTATATTTAACCTTAACAGTCACAACTTATAGCATCATCCACGCTACCAACCTGGAGAAAAATCAAGAAAGAAACGGGGTCTTTCGAATCTGGGTCATGGCAGAGGGAGCAAACTTCACGGACAGCAATCTCTGAATCATGTTCCATAACAGATTCACTTGTTTCCGTTTCAGATCTTGGATCATCATCATCCATGCTGGAACTCAAGGTAGACGAGAACTTTGATTGTTCAGCTTTCATTTTTGCCTGCATGCAAGTTAGAATAACCATAACTAGCATATCGTGAAACATATTTATTTTTGAGTGTAGAAAACAACTTGAATAATGAACACAAAAACAATTTAGACTGTCTTATACAAAAAAATCTTCTATTACCACAGAGACAACTATTTCTACGTCCTGCATGCTCCCTGTTGATGCATATCAACTGGGGGTAGCATTAACAGGGAGCATGCAGACCCAGACCAGTCAAGGAGCGAACAGCAGCCGCCATATGTTAAGTGCATGATCCTTCATCCATCAATGGCTACCGGTTTCATGTGAAACTTGTCACTAAATTTGAAATTTAAAGGATCTTACCATAATAGCAGCCTGCCTCTCCCTAGCTTTAGCCTTGCGCTTCTCATCAGAAGCAGAGCCTGACGTGACTTTATCAAAGCCAGATTGACCGACAGCCTGTGGGGCAAGACTTTGCAATAGGTTCATACAAACAGAATCAATTGCACTGAACTTCACCAGTAGATTTCCAATCCAGGACGAAATATTGCAACTGCCAGCCTCTGGAAATTGATGGAGGCCATCGTCTTTACGAGTTCTCATTAACGAAACAAGAAGAGACAACAAACTTTGTTTTCCAGTCCCTTGATTTATACCAATTATTTCCAGACCAGCTAATTCAAGAATCGGAATTGAATTTTCTAAGCAACAATCCTGACTATTAGATTGCCTCTGTTGGGTGCAAATATCCAATGATAACGAGAGTAAGTGCAGTGCAGTTATGAGAACACCATCTGGAGCACGTGATTTAACGGATGTACCACTCTGTAGTGCGTAGTATAAAACAGATGAAATTATTTGAAACGTGGCTTTGCAAGTGCCTATTCTAGCAAGCCCCTTTAGAGGCGGATAGATCATTCTCCACCTAGGAAGCTGAGTAGTCAATGCAGACACTCCACAATAACGCGAAAATCTTTCTTCTGCAGATTGCAATTCTCTCGAATGCCAACGAGGGTGGTAGAGATCCAATTCCTTCCAACAAGATGACCGTAGTGAATACTTTCCCTGCCAACGAACTAATGTCAAGTGATTTTTACAATGTGTGTCAACTTAAAGTTGATGCCAGCATATGGGTAAGAATCAAGACCTGGTTCATGCCGGATGGATTGCAATAGACTGAAACGTCATCTAAGACCTCTTGGAGCTCATCCGACTTGGACAGGTCACGGGGTAAAGATTTGACCAATTGACTATGAGTGAAATCTCCAGTGGCTAACTTGAAGATGATCTCTCTTCTCAAACTTTCAGCAGTAGAAAGACCACAAAATCGTCTTTCTTGCAGAATCTGTATCAGAAGAGCAAGCATTTCCTGGACCAAAACTGGTTCATACCTGAAATTATGCTAAGAATCATGTCAAAATGATGCAAGAAAGACCGATAATAGATAAATCTTGAGATGCAAGAGAGTCATTCTGACTGACCATCTTGCAATAAATACTCGATTCAGAAAATTTACAGAATAATACAATAATAAAGACAAAATGCTTGTTCTACTTCAATATAGATCGATCTATCAAATGAAGAGACAATCATATTGAAGGAGATAAGTTGGCAGTTTGAATGTAGCAGAACTATGAAACCATGTACGAAATCAATTACCAGTAAGAGGACAATAGGTACATACTCATTTGTTATATCCAGATTTAGTGAAAGATAGCTTGCGAGCCCAAATCGACTGAGAAGCTTATTAACATAAGCATCTGGGGGAGCTAACGCACCACAGCACTGCAGCAGAAATAGATCAAGCTCAAGTCCCTGTTCTGACCTGTAAATAGAAACTACTAGAATGAGAAACGAGCAATCTCTTCACAACCAGTTTACCACTTTTCAAAGCTCCATCTAGTTAAACATGCAAATAAATGATGAATTACAGAACTTTATAGTAACAATAGTATTCTCACATACCAACGAACTGACCGATACCACTCACAAGATACTAATGCAGAATCCACATTCTTCTTCCACATTCCAGCGATAACCTGGGCACAAAACACCCTAACCCGAAGAACATGCTCCATAACGAGTGCAGAAAATCCATAAGGATGGAAATCTCCTATCACAGAGCTGAAGAAGTCTGCCTGTGGGATCTCATGACTAACACTGACTCCATGGTGCGATGCAGCTTCTCCATAACATATCCTTAATGCTTTTTCTATGAGCAGAGAAAGTAACCGATGTAACGGCAGATGAACTGATATGGCCTGAGAACTCACATCATACTGAATGTCAGGCCAATCAGACAGGCCAAATATATGTACTTCTGATGCATTCTTTGTCGAATCAGCAGAGCTGCAAGATACTCTTCTAGAGTCAGCCGTGACGTCTGTCTGAACCACCCCATTCGGTCCACCAATATTATCCAAGCTAAGATTTGTTTGTATATCACCGCATAGAGGTGATAAGCCAGTACTCGGATCTCTACTAGAACTGGCAAGATTACTAGATACGCTTCTTCCAGTTTTAGCCTTTAACAATTCTCTCCTTGGCCACGACATCTTGCTGCCGGGGATGTTTCTGCCGCTAGGAGAAGACAACTTGCAAAAAAAGTTTGATATACCTTCATCATTTCCTAAGCATGCCTCCAGAACTTTCAAACATTCGCGTATCAACCATATGGCGGACGAAGGTAGCAGGGCATGGAAAGGATCAATTTTGTGAACTTCAGAGGCCATTGAGCTATCAAAGGAGCTGCTGCTTACCATTGCAGTACATACTGAATCTTCATGAGACAATCTCCCAACTTTTGCATACCTTTCTCCATCTCCATCACACTTGTCAAGTCCTTCCTTGGCGGTTCTCTCATTTTCTGTTTCTTCATCACTGGCAGCAGAATATGTACCATTAACCAATAGAGAGTGAATAACAGCTATAGAATGACCCAAAACAAAGAACAAATGCATGTACTCATTTTCTTCTTCAATATGGATTCCAGTCTCTCTTTTTAAAGGATTCATTCCTTGAGCAAAGGTCAAGAGTATCAACCATGATCTTGATAACTCCCGTTGTTCATGTGTTGCATACTTAGAAACTATAGCATGGCTCGTAACAAATTTCAAGTCTCCAATGACACGGTCACTTGTATCACACAACCGTTCCCACTTTTTAGCCTACAAAAGAAAACCGTCGCATACATTTCACTATGAGCACAATGAAAGCGGAAATAAAACTCACCACCATTAATGTGACATGATACTGAGTAGAAAGTTTCACTAAACAAACAAATGAGAAAAGAAATACAGTAATCTGTTTACCTGTAGCACACCATCCTCCCCAGAACAACAAAGAAAGATATCACTGAGGCATCCCAAAAGCATAGCTAGCAAATTCATTTCCTTCACCAGAAATGGTGTTAGAGTTGGCACCGTGAGGATTTGCACAGAAAATGTGGGCAGTAGAGGATATTTCTTGAATGCATTATCATTACCCTGCTTAACCGCTTCACTTATGGCAACTGGATAGTAACTCACAAATGCTTTTGCAAATTCACACTTGAAGACTGGATCTCCTATTAATTTGAGGAACAAGTCATGTAGCTTCAGCATAACATCTTGGTCCAAGAACCTCTCAGCCTTTACTAGAATACTCAATAGACCACTTGAAGAGATAATCCTTCTAGAAACAAAACTGAGCAAACTCTCACTGGACTTAGAAAATTCCAGAAGCATTTCAACCACTACAAATGTCAGCTCGTTTGACATCTTTTGGAGTACCACAAGAGTATCGTTGGATCTAGCATCTTTCTGACCAATACTTTCTGCAGATAAAAGCTTGTTATTCCAACAAGCAAAAAGGGCATCAAGTACAGGCCCAACCGAATTTGCTAGATTTTCTGAGAGGGGTTGAATCTGTTCAGCACCTTTATGATTTGAACAGAAACCCTCGCGTTTCCATGCTGTCTCATCCCCACAATCACAACAACCACCGCCTGTGTAGATGATAGAATAATCGTGGGAGTTGTGATTCCCATTCTGGAAACAAGGCACGCAGATTGCACAAGTTGGGTCATTCTCGCATGTCCTACACCTATATGCAATATCATTGTGTCCCCAGACAGAGCCACAAACACCTCGCTGATCAACATCCAATTTTGCTAGATTCCTCAAAGAAACATCAGGCTCATCCTGGAACATCAACCACTGCAGCATATTCATACTCTCCCTGAACCTCTTTTCCATGCTAGGACTCACCGCAGACTTTTGAGACCGTTCCCTAGCTTCCTCCAATCCTAGTTTAACATCCTCATCTCTAGGTAAGAGAGCAGAGACTAACTCTGAAATCCTGCCCGGGTTAGCTCTAGCGAATTCCACTAGGCCACTTTTGGAACGGTATTTTTTAGGAACCCCCAGAGAGGCAAGCCTCTACAAAAAGAAACAAAATCCAAACTTTAACTCCAAGCAGTCACAATACACTAAAACAAACCAACTACAAGTACATCACTAAGCATCTTACAAGAAAATACATGAATTAGTAATAGTTCGGGGAGCACAAGCAAAAACAATACCTCGATGACCAAATCATGCGAGCTGAGAAGAAAGGAACCAAAAAGAGGCGAGTCGGCCTCCATCTCCCCAATTAAAGAGCGGCGGATATACAAAACCACCACTGACACAACACTGCAGAAACAATTGCTTAACCCTAACACAGAAGTGTGACTCCCCAGGGTTTGTTTCCTCCAACGAGGAAAATTCGGGAGTGAAAACGAAGACGATGAGACTCCGATAGAAGAAACAAGTGATCCTCTTCACACCAGAGGCAGATGAACTTTATATAAAACCTGAACGTTTCGTGATAACTTCAAATTACAACGATTATATGTCTGAATTTCAGCAATCGAATTAGCTTACGCTCCAAAATTGAAGAAGAGATACCTCCAATCGTCTGAGAGAAAACCCTAATTTCTCCGATTGCAGCAAAAACCCCCTCAAAACGAAAGAGCTTATTATAAGTTGAAATTGGTTCGCGGAGCTCGGGAAGTCTTTTTTACAATTGCGAAATTGCGATACGAACGAAGAAATTGTTACTATCGAAATACTTTTTTTTTTTTTTTTTCTCCTAATTATTCAAATATAGTTTCTTACTTTTTTTTTGGTTTAGTAGTTGACATTTTCAATTACTATCGAAATACTACTTTTTATATCAATTCACTAGCTCCACAACTAGTAGAATCTTAATATATCATGTTTTCTACTATTTTTACATATTTTTCGCAAGTTTGTTTTTTAATTTTTGAAAATTAGTTATTACCTTTACAAATTTGTAACATTACCAATAATAGACAAGTAATGAAAAACATGAAAGATAAATTGGGCTGGGCCCAAAGATATCTAGCCAGTTTGTTTTATTCACATTTGGAACAAGCATATGTCTCTAGTTTGAATAGAAACGAAATTGGTAACAAACATAAGCATAATCGATTATATATGAAAAGGTGCAATACAAAAGATTGTGACGAAGAGACGCAAATAATTTTGTATATAGAAACGATTGTTATCAAATTTTATATTTTAGTTTACTGTTGACACACAACAATAACAATAGAAAACAAATAATAATGAGAAAACATATTTACTACAATGATAAATAATAATTATTGAAGTAATTGTTTTCCTTTTTTTTGCTTGTTTTAATTGGTAAATGATTTCAGGTTAATGTTTTTTGTTTTCTTATTCATTCTAAATTTACTACAAAACGGTACAAAAACAGTAGATTAGCTGTAAACAAGCAGGTACATAAAACAAACGGACTAAACGACAATTTAGAACTGTCAAATTTATTCTCTTACTAAAAATTAAAGCTAATATTATTTAACGTTTCAAATATTAGATAAGAAAAGGGCCACAAGATATATATTTTTGACTCGTGTCACTATTTTCATTGGATCAGTCATATTTGTAAGTGATATAAGCAAACAATGGATCACTATAGCAATCCTCTAAATCTTCTCATAGATTTTTAACGAATCATAGCCAAGTAAACTGATACTTACTTTGGTAAAAAAATGCAACCTCCACCATATATATGTAGAGAGAACAAAGCTTACTCTCTTCAATCCAGTCAGCTATCACAGCTGCTCCAAAACGAGTTCTCCACAAGATACTCTCCTCCGCTACTACACAACAAGAAGCCAACTTGGTAACTCTAAGCTCTTTTCTAACTAATCTAAACTTTTAATTGAAGTTTCTTCTTTTAGAAAGTCGTTTGTTCTATTTTGATAAACATGGTATTCATTGTTTTCATTCAGTCGCAAACCGTTTATCAAAAACATATAAAAGCAATTTGTTTAATCATATAAAACCTACCTATTTGTCCCCGTGGGTTAGCAGAGTCGTAGTCTTATGGAAAAGTCAATAAGTCAACGATGAACAGAGAAAGATGAGGAAGCAGACAAAGTCCAATAGGGCGTACCTAAACAGAGAGAAAGAGAAAGAGAGAGGAAAGAGCTTGAAAAACAAAAAAAAACATCATTCACACTTCTTTTCAGTTCAATTAATTTCAATATTATCATCACGAAAAGACTTTTCTCCGAGAGAACAAAAAGTTTGGAGAATTATATACCAAAAACAAATAAAAAAAGGTTGGGCTATTGATAACTAGCCAGCTCAATTTTCTTTCTTCTCTGGGGAATCTTGGTTTTTTTTCTTTCTCCAGTTTGGGGTTTTCTTGAAGGTCTTTTTCAATTTTCGCTCCATTTTGTACGCCATTAACTGGGTTTGTGTTTACAAACATATCTTTTTCTTCTTCTTTTAATCGAAGATTACAGAGCTGAGTGAGCGATTTGGTTTTAATGGGAGGTTGTTTCAGCAATCGGATCAAAACAGATATTGCTTCCAGTACATGTGAGTCTTTTTTGGTCTATTTCTTTACCTTTCTCTTATATATTATTATTAAATGTGAAGAAGGTGATTGATACATCTTGTGGAGATTTCAATGATTGTGCTTCTTTCACACTTGCTTATAGTCCTGAAGTAGAAAGCTTTAGATTTAAGTTCTTGCTCGGAGAAGATGTAATATGTTTCCATTATTAGTAAGAAGAGTTGAATCTATGGAAATCAGAGTGTCGGCTAAGTTGAATTGAACNTTCTCTCTAAAAAGGTTGTCTTTTTAGAATCTAAACCATGGATTTAAACTTTTGAAGTCATTGTTTGGTTTTTGTGCGTGTGAATGTTTCTGAGAGAAGAATTCTTGTAGGGCTGAGTTCGAAATTCTTGAGTAGAGATGGGAGCAAGGGCTCGTCGGCTACTTCCTTCTCTCATATGCCTCGAACAGAAGGCGAGATCTTGCAAAATGCTAATCTGAAGAACTTTAGTCTCAGTGAACTAAAATCTGCAACTAGGAATTTCCGGCCTGATAGTGTTGTTGGTGAAGGTGGATTTGGTTGTGTTTTCAAAGGCTGGATCGATGAGACTTCTTTTGTTCCTTCTAAACCCGGGACCGGGATTGTCATTGCTGTCAAAAGACTTAACCAAGAAGGGTTTCAAGGTCATCGAGAGTGGCTGGTTAGTCTCACTTCTTCTCCTCAAGCTACCTTTTTGTTATTCCACAAGACTTCATTTCAAGATTGTCGAAGAACCTGCTTTTGTAGTTTCTGTGAGTGATCCTCATTTTTGGATTTTTCCACCAACAGGCTGAGATCAATTATTTAGGTCAGCTGGATCATCCTAACCTGGTGAAACTGATTGGATACTGCTTGGAAGAGGAGCACAGGCTTCTTGTATACGAGTTCATGACTCGTGGTAGTCTTGAGAATCACTTATTCAGAAGTAAGTTCAGATATCTTCAAAGAGAAAGAAAGCTCCTAAGACAATTTGCTTTACACAATGATTAATCTTTCTTTTTCTCTCAAAAAAGGAGGAACATTCTATCAGCCACTTTCATGGAACACGCGGGTTCGAATGGCTCTTGGTGCAGCTAGAGGACTTGCTTTTCTTCACAATGCCCAACCACAAGTTATATACCGAGACTTCAAAGCATCCAACATCTTGCTGGATTCGGTACGACACATGATTGATATTTAGTGTAGCATTGGTTTTTGGATGCAGCCAGAGAAGTTTATCTTTACTGTTTCTCTGTATCTGCAGAACTACAATGCAAAGCTTTCGGATTTCGGTTTGGCTAGAGATGGTCCAATGGGTGACAATAGCCATGTCTCTACCAGAGTAATGGGAACTCAGGGATATGCTGCTCCAGAATATCTAGCTACAGGTATATTATTTGTGTGTTCTCTGTTACCATGATCAATGAAGCGAACTCCAATACTGATGTTTCTATCAAAATTGAAAGGTCATTTATCGGCGAAGAGCGATGTGTACAGTTTTGGGGTTGTGTTACTGGAATTGTTGTCAGGAAGACGGGCAATCGACAAGAACCAACCAGTAGGAGAACACAATTTAGTGGATTGGGCAAGGCCTTACTTAACAAACAAAAGAAGGCTTCTCCGAGTGATGGATCCTCGTCTCCAAGGTCAATATTCGCTAACCCGAGCTTTGAAAATTGCAATTCTTGCACTCGATTGCATATCCATAGATTCCAAGAGTAGACCGACCATGAACGAAATCGTCAAGACACTGGAAGAACTTAATATCCAAAAGGAGGCACCAAAAGAGCAGCAGAATCCTCAAATCAGCATTGACAACAACAGCAACAAATCTCCTCAAGCTGTGAATTATCCTAGGCCTTCAATTATGTAACAAAAAAAAGGCGCAATTTTTACCGGGTTTTAGAGATGTATAGACTCTTTACCTTTTCTCTGTTTAGGTATTATGCTGTTTGGTAGAAACAAAAGAGTCTTCTTTTTATCCTAATATCCTGGCAAAGTAAGGCTAGAAGAAAACTTAATACAGTAGTTGTAAACTTAGATTCTCTTACAACGTTCACATGTTATCACATACAAAATGTTATCAGGATAAGAAAACCGCAAAAAAAAGGGCACAGAAGTGAGATCCCAGCAAACAATCAATCTCTTGCTCATCGTCCTAACAATGCCACACGATCTGACTGTACAGCTTGAGTAAGGTTGATGTCGAAAAGCTCACAGCGGATAGGCATTTCAATCTCATAGAAAGGATTCTTCAAGACATAGTCAGTGTAGAGTTCATAAATGTATCTAAGTAGGCTCTCCATGTGAGGCGTCCCAGGTTCACATACCACAAAGAACTTTGTTCCTGAGATATAAGTTATAGAGCCAAATCAATAATCAAGAGAGGCACACATAAAACAAAGGAATTGTGAATGATATCGTACAAATGGCGAAGTATATTATTACCTGGGAGAGATTGGAAACAATGGAGATCAAAAGTGTCAGCTTCAAGAAGCTCAATTCCTGAACAGCCATTTACAGGTGAAAGCTGCTGAGAAATGGCGTGCATTGAATGCCATAAACTCGCTACTCTCAAGCTATCATTTGTATCCATTCTTCCCTTTGTTCCACAATCCTGAATTTTCCCAAATCCAAACACACACAGGACAGATCAAAAATCAAATCCAAAGACAGTCTCTGAGTTAGAATTTTCCCAGATTTCAATCTCCAATTGACGCAAAATAGATAAATTTCTGTGCTTTACTGTTTCTCGTGAACCAAATCAAAGCCAAAAAAAAAAGTCCAAATCTTTAGCAGCTATTCACAAACCCTTGAGTAAAACCTCAATCATTGCTTCTTCTAAACCTAGTGATCTCCAAAATTTTCATTTTCGGTCAACCCCTCAAATAAAATCGACGAGTCCAGCGAAATTAACGTCAATTAGTTCTCCAGACATGGAAAGTCGCAAGCTGCGAGATCGAGAACAAGAGAAAAATCGAGAGATCGTACCTTGTAGAATATCAAACCACCAGATTTGTTAATTATGTAAAGACTGTAAATCGCTGCCATTTTTATCGAAAATCTTCAAAGATCCAACCCGATAAATCAGCGAGACGATGATGAACAAAGGAACCCAAACTATACACACTACAGATCTTAATGAAGAAATCAAATATTTTTTCCCTTTTCCCTTTTCTTAAAACGACGTTGTTTAGTACCGATGGTCTCTACTCGCGCCACGTCGCCTATTTAAGTCATACGACGTCGTGTAATAAAATAACTATTGTTAACCAGCGTCTCTTAAAGCGCCACGTGAGCTAATATTCAAAGTGTTCACCAAAACGGTGCCGGTTCATAACTTTCTTCACCAACTACCAAACGTCAGAAGAAAACTACAGTAAAACCTCTATAAATTAATAACGTTGGGAC
>OVAQ01001347.1:0-18663 GCA_900406345.1 Erysimum cheiri | reverse complement strand
ATTACTTAATTTAATTTTTCTATTTATTTATTAATTATTTTATAATTAAAATTTTTATAACCCGTGTAAGAAACAAAAAGAAATAAACTCGCGTCGCGAGTTTATAACTAAAAAATTTATAACCCTCATAAAATAAATTAGATATCCGGTAGTAAATTTTTTTTTAACCAGTCATGCTTCAAAAGTTTATATTTTCATCCAGTGAAATCAATTTTTTCGCATTAACCTCCTCTGAAACATTAACAAAAGAATTAATAACTTAACAAAACTTGTAGAACTATACGAAAATATCACATTTTTTTATCAAAACCTCTATTATCACACAATAATCATATCAAACGTCTCTAAATCCTCGCATCCACAAAAATATTAGTATACTAACCCTAAATAACCACATCAAAAGTAAAAGATATTATACTTTAAAAATAAATTCACCTATTCATCCAATAAAATAAATCATAGGGTATCCACCTACTAAACCAATTATTGAAGCATATAAACCAATACCAAAAGAATTACGTTTTGATCAAAATTTACCTTATCCTACGATGATAGCTTCTGGACCAATCAGTTGAAACATCACCCAAATTTTTAAGTATCGATACATATAGTTTGTTATACATCCTCAAAATCTACAACTAAAATTTATATAAAATTATAGTAATAAATATAAAACGTAAAAACCCATATGAGCTGATACAAAAAAACAATCAAAGTTTCTATAGGAAACTTAGACGCGTTGAATTTTTTTAATTTATGTAATCCTTTTTTCTTTTAAAAATAGTAATTTAAAATTAGAATTAGTACTATAATTATCTTTTTACATTTTTTAAAATACTTAAATTTAAAATTTCTTAACATTATCTTTTTATATTTTTAAAATTATTTATTTTATAATTTTCTTAACATTATATTTTCATATTTTTAAATTTATTTAAATTTTAATTTTTTTTCTCATAATTATCTTTTTATATATTTAAAATTATTAAAAACAAATATTTTTAGACACGTGTCAAAATATTTAACCGATAGATATGACATGTGTCATGATCCAGCGAGTTACTAACTTCAAAAACTGTACTTTATATAATAAGATATCCAGCAAAACTAGTGTTTATGCGGTTTTTTTTAGCTAAAAACATTTGAATTAATCAATTTTGGATTCACTTTATTTCCAAACTAATATCATTTATGTATGAAATTTGAATTATTACACAAAGAATTATAAACCAAAACCAATAAAACTAATAAATCCTGAAAAACAAAAATCAAAAACAAAATCAAAAGAAAAATATCCAATCACTTTATAAAAGAAGAGTTATTGAACAAATTCTGATTTCTTAGAAAAGATTGTATACGCAAAACGAATTAGTACATCGTTACAAATGTAATATCAAAGTATAATATACATATACTAGATTTAGGACCCGCGTCTACGCGGGTTTAAAATTAAAAATTTATAACCCGTTTAAGAAAAAAAATTAATGCGCACGTACGTGAGTTTATAACTAAAATTTTTATAACCCGTATAAAAAAAAAATTAGATATTCTGTAAAATATTTATAAATAACTTAATTAAATTTTTCTCTTTGTTTATTAATTATTTTAATATATACTAATTATATAGTTTTTTTTATAATCAATCATGTTTTAAAATTTTATATTTTCATCTAGTGAAATCAATTTTTACGCATCAATCTCGTGAACGTTGGCAAAAGAATTTGTAACTTATCAAAACGTGTAGAATCATACGAAATTATCATATTTATATCAAAACCTCTATTATAACACAATAGTCATATCAAACGTTTCTAAATCCTCGCATCCACAAAAATATTAGTACAATAATCTTAAATAATCACAACAAAAGTAAAACATATTATACATTAGAAATAAATTCACTTATTCATCTAACGAAAAAAATCATAGGGTATCCACCTACTAAACGTTAACAAATTCATTCGACTCCAATTATTGAAACATATAAATCAATACCAAAATAATTAGGTTTTGATAAAAACTTACCTTATCATACGATAATAGCTTCTAAAACAATCAGTTGAAACATCATCGAAATCTTCATGCATCGATACATATGGTTTGTTCCACATCTTCCAAATTTACAACCATAATAAAACACAATAAATTCATATGAGCTAATACAAAAACATGTCAAGGTATATATATAAGAAACTGATAGGCGCTAAAAATTTAGTTTTTTAAAATTAATATCGATGATATATTTAAAAAATAATTCTATATTTATCCGTAATTATCGACAGAGTTTTTAAAATAAAAAAATCACTTTTCATGAAGTAGGATAAAATTCATCCCTATGAGCTTTATTTTTTTATTATATTTCTTGGTTTAAACTTTCTTGATTCCTAGATTATATAGAAGTGGTGTCTACAATTCTTTTTTCTTTTAGAATTAATAATTATATTATATTAATTAATTGTATAATTTCTTAATTTATGTAATCCTTCTTCTTTTATAATTAGTAGTTTAAAATTATAATTAGTAGTTATAATTATCTTCTTAGACTTTTTAAAATATTTAAATTTAAAATTTTTCTTAACACTATCTTTTTATACTTTTAAAATTATTTAATTTATAATTATCTTAAAATTATCGTTTTACACTTTTAAATTTTAATATTTTCTCATAATTATCTTTTTACATATTTAAAATTGTTAAAAACAAATATTTTTTGACACATGTCAAAGTCTATAACCGTTAGATATGATGCGTGTCGCGATCCCGTGAGTTACTAACTTCGAAAACCCAACTTTATATAATAAGATATGAGTATTGTATATACATAAACTTAATGTTCTGATTTTTAAAAAGATGTCGGTACAATCACTAATGAGTATGGCTGTCAAGCCCCATCACGATCATATGAAAATTGAAAACCGTACACAAGTTGGATCTTTTACCCATTGCCAATCAATTGGACTTTAAATCCGAATATGCGTTCGAAATATATGATACTAAGGAAAGGAATATTCTTAGTCTTGCACACACACACTCAAACATCTACGACTCTTCTTTTTACTATTTGAAAAAAGACAAACTCTAATCACACTAATTTGTGTAGTAGAGTTAAAAAAAAAAATATTAGTAACTACCATATCAGCAAAAATGATCAAAACCCTCTTTTTAATTAATTTAAAATGTTAACAAAATTTAATTTTTAAATACTTAAAGGAAGTTTTCACTTTAGTAAAATGTTGAATAAGTAGAACAACTATTCGAAAAGATTTAAGAAATCACTTATGTACGATCAATACGAGTCATTGTAGCTATCTATAAGAAATGGAATGAAAGCTTAAATACGAGTAGCTTCTAATGGGGAGAGTTCTAAAATGGTACAGCTTCCGAACTATAGTACAAAGAATGGCTAATTTACAGAGAAAGAAAGCAAAAAACACCATCTTACAAGAGAGTTCCAAGTGATTTGTCATGCAAGGAACCATGATGTGAAACTAGGAGAGTAGCATAAAGAAGCTGATTCCATGAATCAGGAACTCCAGGTAGGCACCAATGGCTACAATCTTGAAACATTCTAGCTGCAGAAGAACTTTCTCGGACCTCCATAGGCTGTCTGTAAACGGAAGGGTGACCATCGGTTCGATACCAAGTCATCTTCGTGATGTTCATATAAAACACAGGCGTTTTCATATCCGAGATAACTGATTCCACCACTTTCATCATCCATGGATACACTCCTGTGTACGTTTCGTTCTGTATCGGCCTTGTTTCTCCATCGCATTGTCCTCCGTTGTTCCACGCCCCTTTTCTGCAGTTAATAGAGATTGCTTGGCCTTTAAGAAACTTTTCCACGTCTTAATTCTTTAACTCTGTTCCACACAAATAGAGATTGCTTGGAATGAAAGAAAGCTATACTTACCTGAAATGTGAAGAGGAGTAACCAACGAAGAAGACTCTAGTTTTGGTACTGTTGATATTAGAATCAACCCAATCAGCCCAAGTATGAAGAGCTTTTGTGTAAGCTTCTTTCACTTCTAATCTTTCGTAAACTCTGTTTCCTTCTTGGAAATAACCTTTCCTGAAAATCGAAAAAACCCGGTTAAGAGATTCGAATCGAAAAACAAAGAAGGAAGATTCTGTTCATAGCTCATAGTTTCATACCCTTCGTAGGTTTTCTGGTGAGTCCACCAGTGACCAGTGTTAAATATAACAATGTCTGCGTTTTTATAAATCTTCGTAATCGATCTTTGAATCACATCAAGCCTCAAAGTCTCTCTTCTCTTCCCGTATACATCTAAAACTTCTGATTCTTGAACGAGGAATGGTGATTTGATGAAGTCAATAGAGCATTCAAAGTCCTAACAAAACCATCAAAATTCATCATCACCTAAACTAAAACGATCCAAAAAAACAATCAGAGAATCAGAGATATATACACTTACTTTGAATCGAAAACCGTAAAAGCCTTCGTTATGATGAAGATTACTCTGTTTTCCAGAAACCTTAGAAACTCTGTTCTTATCTTCTAATGTTGACCTAAGTAAACAAACCAAAGACTCCCACATGTTTCTATTCAATGAATCACCAACAAAAATTACTCTCTTCCCTCTCAGAATCTTCAACATCTTCTTCCCATCAAACCTAACAGTTACAGACCCAAAAACAGAGTCATGAAGGGGATGACAGAAACGTGATTAACACGAAACCAAGAAACTGACCTTGGAATTGAGCAACCATGAGGTTGCCATCGATGATGGAGAAAACCCAAATCAGGTCGACCATTTTTGAAGCAGTTAAACTTATCTTCAACGAAAGGACAATAACCAGGAAGATAAACCGGTTCAGAATCGTTGAAGACCCAAGTTCCATCGAAAATGTCGCAAGAAGTGAGTTCTTTGGTTACGGAATCAATCTTCTTGACTCGGATTCTTCTGGGAGATACAGAAGAGAGGAGCGTCGTTGTGTCTGAAGCAGTTGAAGTTGAAGAAGAAGGGGAAGAGAAGAAGTTCGCTGCTGTGAGGAGACGAGAAGTGAAGCTTGAGACGATGAGTGATGGAGAGAAATCTGAGAGAGAGGAAGAAGAGAGGAGGAAGAGAGAGAGAAAGAAGAGAGACGTTAGGAGAATCTGTGTTGTTAATGGGTGTTTCGTGATGAGGAAGAGATTCTTTAGATCCGCCATTGACAATGTTGAAAGAATCTTGTTCTTCTCTTGTTTCTTTCTTCTCCTCTGTTTCTGGGAAAAAGAAAGAAAAACAAAAACACAAAATATGATCTTTGGAGGGAGAAGGGAGATCCAACGGTTGAAAATCAAATCGATTTTTTTTATTGTGGGCTGGTTTTTATTTTTGGTTGTGAGGTCATGTAGAAATTTGGAGATAATTAAAACGTTAATAAGTGTGATGAAAAAAAACAAGAAATTTAATTAACTGCTTACTTATTGTATAAAGGTTTTTTTCTCCGTCATTAGATTTTAAAAATTTTCTGAACATGATTCATTATTTTTTCATCTATTNTTTTTTTTTTTTTTTTTTTTTTTTTTTTTTTTTTTTAAAGGAAATGAAATGAAAAGATATACTTTTTTCATCTATTTATGTTAGCAATTTCTGCAATCAATAAATGAAAAGATATACTTTTTTCAAATAATTTCCACAACGTCAAACTTTTGTTTTAATCTTCACTTGATCTCTCAACTATATGGTTTGATCTCTCAACTATAGGGCTAATTTTTTATCTCTCAACTATATTATTTTTCTAGTATATTTTTCTCGGGATTTTTTTTTCTTCTTTGTATGTTCCACGTTATCAAAGTGATTCGAAGTTTTTTAAAAAAATTTGGTAGTACAATTTAGAGAACGATTATATAATTTAGAATAATAAGTGTCACAACGACAACCAACGATCTCCAGGTGTGAACAAGCGCGGTACAAGAACAATATTAGATAGATAAACAAGAAAGAGATTAAGGAGAAGAGCCTCAGAACCAAATCTGGAGCATGTCTTGAAACTTCGGGATATACCTTCGGGATAAGCAAGTATTACGGATTCCTCTATCAAAAATAGAGAACAAACCTTCAACCGGAGGGTGGGTGGATGCCCGCGTATATGCGAGCATTTCTTTCATGCCAAATATAAATTTCGAAGTTTCGAGCTTCTAATATAAACATAATGGTTAACAAGAAAAATTGTCATTTCAGCATAAGCATCATATAAAAAGAAACACGAGTAGTTCTCTATGTATACAAAGATATAGGTCTACATTAATAGTAACTCTCAATTATAAGCAATAGATATAAGTCGTATATAAGATAAGGCCTAAGAGCCTAAGATTACAAAATAAGAAAGGTTTTAGAGAAGCAAAACGATGGTGAACAAAACAGTACCAAGCAACGGCCCAAATCTTGATTTTATCCTCTCACTTCCATTTTCTTCTTCATCTTCAATATGCTCCAAAACGTTGAAATTACCTGCATACAATTAGAATTAGTCAACCCAACCGGTATAAACCAGATCAAGAACCGGTCTTTAGAATCAAAACCTCGTTCAGGTCCGTAGCTGCAGCCGGATTTGAGGGTTTCACGAATGTCATGAGTGGTGGCTCTGTTAAAGAATCTGAAGTGGTGAAGAATTTCTTCAATGCAATTTAAAGCCAAATGTGTTTCGGAGAAGCATGGTCCTTCGCAGAACTCCTCCGTCCTTGCCACCGGAATTTTTAGGTCTCCGTTTAACGTTAGCCTCCACGTTTCCTCACATTCTTTGTAAATCTGCATTTTATTTGGGAGTTTAGGGTGAATCAAGGTTCTTGGTTTCTTGTGTTGCAAGTAAATGATTTTAATTTTTAATTACGTGTTTCTCATTTAAGCATTCCAAAGCTTTAGCAACTATCTCCGGTGGATCATCCCCACCTAAGCCGCCACCACCTAATCCTCCTCCTCCTCCTCCTCCAAAGCCTCCGTTGCCACCACCGCCCCCTAATCCTCCTCCTCCTCCTCCAAAGCCTCCGTTGCCACCACCAGCGCCTAATCCTCCTGCTCCTCCTCCGCCACTTCCACCACCACCACCCAATCCTCCTCCGCCAAAACCTGTCCCTCCGCCATTAAATCCAGTACCACCACCGCCAAATCCTGGCCCGCCAACTCCACCTCCACCTGCACCACCTTCCTCAGAATCTTCTTCTTCACTGTAAGAGTTTCCTGTAAAATTTTCATTCTTCAAATGAAGTAACCAAAGCCTGCAGCACAAGTAACCTATATGCGAGTGTATAAAATGAATGACAGACCTGGAAAGGACACTAAGAGGAAGAAAAAAACAACAAGGGTGATTGATAGCCTGAGCTCTCTGATGAATGAAAACGCCATTGTTAGAGTTCACAACAATTAATAAATCATCTTATATAATTATATTTAGGTGCTTCTGGAAAATTTCAAGACTTGTGGTGCAAGGAAGTAAGTAGAGTTTAGTTTCTTGTAAAGGGTAAAAAAAAAAATACAGAGAAGAAATTTTGTAGCAGTTGAGTACAAGTCACCAACCATTTTTACTTTGGCTATTGTAAACCATTTATTGACTGCCATGAAAATTTAAACCATGTAAGGAAGAAAACAAAAATCAAACCTAAAAGTGATCTCAAGGCTCAACACGAAAGAATATGTTTTTTTTTTTTGTTTTATAGCCAATAAGCCAAAGAAGGATCTCGAAAGCTTTTACGAAACCAACTTAAAATAACATATTCAAACCAAACCAAAATGTGATCATAGATACGAATGAATGTAACTTTTAAATAAAATCTCATCTACCACACCAACACCACCATTCCATGATCCTATATATTGTATGTCGCTAAAGCTCTATGATAGCTATAGAATGTATTCTTAAAATCTCGTAGACTTTGGTATTGTTTTAGACTAAGACTTTCTGAAACTCAAGCTTCTTAATTCTCTCCTCCTCTTATCAGTTTCATACAATAAAGATTTAAAATGTCAAGAGAATTTATATATGGCTAGGAAATTAATGGAAAATGTTTGGTTTACGAGAATAAATTTCTAGGCGAAATTTCCTATATGAGAATGAATTAATTGTACATTGTTTTCTTTTCAATTATGTACGCTCTTCCAAAGATCCCGTATATATCAAATTTAACATTTATTTTCATTTATCTTTAATTTCCACATTTTACAAGGGCTCCTTTGTACATCTTATGTTGGGAGCCACAAGTTACAATAACTTTGGTCCGAAAGGAAAAAAAAAAAAACTTAAAGAGAAAAGAAAAAAAAAGACACATCCAACAAGAAGCAACCCTTTGGTGCTTCTTTAATTTCACAAGAAAATAAACCTATCTTTCTATATAATAATGTAAATAAGAAGAAATACTCCACTTTGTTATAATGGTTTCCTTATTTGTTGTTTTTTCTTTGTTTGTGGTTCTTTATGCCTCCGTCAAAGTTGCGGTTGGACCAAAATAGTATGTTTAAGGTCACCAATATGCAGCTTATGCTCACCCATTGGGATTCTCCTCTTTCCATACTCATCCACTACACCAAGATGCTTGCAAGCATCAACATGAACTTGAACGGTCCGTTTTGCTCCTGCCGTGACATGAACCTTCTCAAACGCTATCAATTGTTTGTTCACACCCAATCCTTTTATTCCACTTTTCGGCGGTTCCGCAAAGACAAACACCGTATGTGTTCCGTCGAATTCACCGGTATTTGATACTTCGACATGGAGCGGCATTTTCGGGAATGAATTGCAGTTGGCGTGAGACACTTTGATGGAGTGTGATGTAGAGTTGAGAATGGCATTGGCAGAGTTGAGATTGGAGAGCGAAATCGATAGTTGGGCCAATGGGCTTTTGGCCAAACTATGAGTGAAGGTAGTGTAACTTAAACCGAACCCAAATGGAAATACCACTGGACCTTTATAGAATCTGTAAGTCCTTCCTGGGTAATTTCCAAATGCTCTCATGGCCATTACCGTCATTGGCACTTTTGCCACATAATCTTGTGGATACCATGTCATTGGTAATTTACCACCTATCATAAGATAATGTAGTGTTAGTCAATGAATTATGTTAATAAACATTCATAACTAACATCCCTACCAAAAAACATTCATAACTAACATATGTAATTAGATTAGTAACGTACCGGGATTAGCAGCACCAAAGATGATATCAGCGATAGCAGCTCCACCCGCTTGACCAGGATACCCAGCCCATATGATGGCAGCGACACGTGGATTGTTCTTAGCGAAGGTTACATCTATTGGTCCACCACTCATAAGGACCAAAATGACTGGACCTCTTGAAGCTTGAGCCACACGGGTCACAAGGTCTTGTTGGAAACCAGGTAAGAGGAGCCCGGTTCGATCACGTGTCTCAGCCTCTATGGATTGGTCCAATCCCATTACAAGAACCGTTGCGTCGGCTTGACGCGCCGCTGCCTCAGCTGCACCAAATCCTTGGTTCCCTCTACAAGCTACGCCGGCACAACCAGCTTGGTGTAGAGTCCTTGCGTATCTTGAGAGTCCTTGCAACGGCGTCGTATAGGAGCATGCTTTTCCTGAAAATTACAAAAATCAATAAATAAATTTTAAATAACATCAATAAAAAAAAATTATTTCTACCAAAAAAAAAAAATTAATTCTTCTATTACCAAAAACAAAAATTTAAGAAATTTAATATTCCCTATTATCTACATGTTTTAATGATAAATTGACAATAATATATTAGTTGAATATGTTTTTTTTCTTTTTAATAAACATTAGTTGAATTTGTTATTAATGTATTCCTCATTATTCTCTTTACCTGCATAGTTTCCGATCATAGTCTCGGTGACGTCGGAGTTTGGTCCAATCACGGCGACGGTGCGGTGGCGCCTAGGGGAGAGTGGAAGAGAACGACCAACGTTTTTCAGAAGAACAATTCCTTGATGGGCCGCTTCAAGGGCTAAATGTTTATGGGCTGGAGTACAAATATCTCTAGGCCCTAGATTAGCGTAAGGCCCAAGATTGCCATCAAACATACCAAGTCTCATCTGAACCGTTAATGTATTAGCAAGTGCTAAGTTAACGTCGTTCTCCGTTAATAACCCTTTCTTCACCGCACCTTCCGTGAAAATAGCCAAAAACGGCCCACAGTCCAAGTCCAAACCTGAAAAACGACACGATGTTTTTAGTATCAAGATTGATCGGACGGTCCATAATCCATATGCATTAAATTTAACATCAAACGGTGGAGGGAAACAACTCACCGGCTTTAATGGATGCGGCGGCGGCTTCCTCCGGAGTGTTGGTGTAATGTTGTTGGTTGAAGAAAACATCAACAGAGTCACAATCTGAGACAATGTACCTATATACATATGCATTTGATATATTAGTCTTTTAATCAAATTGATCTGAACCGTTGATTGTGTTGACTTTTTAGACTTACCCGTTGAGACGCCATTGACCACGAATAGTGTTCTTTAAGAGATTTTCGTCAGCACAAGTAGGCTTTCCATTGACTTGATTGTATGAACACATTACACTCGCGACCTTTCCTTCGGAAACACAAGCTCTGAATGGCACATTGTATGTGTCCTCTAAATCTTGTGGGCTGACCTAAACCCATCATAAATTTAATAAATATTTAACTATATTGTTTCTCAACAAAACAAAATATGTTAGTAAATGACATATTAGCTTGAAGATACTAATCCTAAAATTGTATTAGTTTAAATGGATAGTTCTTTGAAAATTATGTTAGCAATATCACTAGTTCAAGCTTTACAATTCAAATTTATATTTAAAAAAATATTTACTAAATGGATCACAAATTTCTTTTTTGGTTTGAGGTCCTAAAATCTTAGGACCGACCATGGACCTATTTAGCTGTCTATATTTATAAATGGATATTATTATCTCAAATTATACACATCGTTCATAAGTTAAATGGTTTTGAATTAATCACGTATGAGAAACGAATCTTTAAGTTAAATGGTTTTGAATTAATCACGTATGAGAAACGAATCTTTTTTTATTTATTGTAATTTAATTTAACGTATTTGGAAGAACAAGATAAAAGGCAAAGGAGCTTGGGCCAAGTTGGTCCACATGAACCAATAGGGATAAGATTCTCCACCAATATTATTACATAAGACGATGCAAATGACACATCACACTAACTCACGATGCCTATTGGCTTAGCTGTTATAGTAGGCAAATGTTTTGTTTGTATCTGACTGTGACATGCATACAAATCTACACATATTTTTCTTACTTGATGATAATTTTCAAATTGAGTATGCTGAAAAAAAGTCTTTTGCAAGATTACGAAGTGACGCATATTCGAGGGAACTATAAATAACTATCGACTAACGATTGAGATATAAGCTATTTTCTGAATTTAACGAATCTAGACATGTAACAAGATAAAAAGACGATAGAAAACGAATATCCAGTCACATCAATTCGTTGCGTGGAGCTATAAATAATAGAAAACGATATAAAGCAGAGCTTTCTAATTCCAGCAAGTATATTTTATATGTTTCAGCAGAAAATTCAACTTTTGTTTCATAATTATTCTCTTGGAAACGAAAACGAAATTTTGAAATTTTATTAAATTACAAACCACTTAAATTTTAATAAAAATATAGACTCACGGGTTCTCTTTTATTTCCACACAAATTCTAAATATCTAAATTAAAGAGTTTAGCAATTTTCAACCAAACAAAAAGAAGTTTGGCATCAAAATAAATTTTGATAATATAAAACATGCAATCAAAGCTTCAAAACACTCATAAATATATAATTAAATGTGTATTATAAGATTTACCTTGGCGTTGAAATGGAAACGGTCTACGCCATTCCAGTTATCAAGATCGTAAGCAGTGTAATGTTTGCAACATGCGGCGACTTTGAGGCGGTTTCCAGCACCGGAACCTTGAAGTCCCCGGACGTAGCTGGCGGCGTATTTTGCAGCGACGACAGGATCTTCTCCGGGAGTTTCTTGGCCTCGGCCCCACCGTGGATCCCTCAGAATATTCACATTTGGACTCCAATATGTCAGACCGGCCACACCTCCATTGTACATAGCTCTTGCCTCATCAGACACCACCTTTATTTATTTTAAATATATCATGTCAATTTTAAGATATTCTCCATACTAAATATTCTTCATATATTACCCCATAGGATAAAAAAAAGTTTTTTTATTTTTTTTATTTTTTATATTCACTGGTTATAGCTACCATCATCATATTAGTTATTAAATATCGCATGCAGATAATACTACATACTTAATATATAAAATAATTTACAAAATCGAAATTCGGTTACATTACGTATTAGTTTTGGATTTGATGTCTAAAGGAAAATATATCGGTTTTGGATTTTTTCTAACACCTACCTTTGTGACTTATTCGATAGACTCATGTCGTAGTCGGATAAAATTCATGTGAATTATAAATTTCAAAGAAATAATAAAAAATAATTATATAAATATAGAGCGTCTTACTAATCTATCACTAGTGCATGACCGCTACGATGTCGATGTGTCGCTGTCGTTTTTTCACGTAGAGAAATCATAAAATTGAATATTCTCATTTTTAAAAATTGTATTTTTTAGGCATAATATTATTAATTTATCCTTACCCGTCCGATCTCTTCCCATAGAGACTGGTTGAAAGAAGCTGCGGTGGTGATGACCTGAGGGAAGCTGGTGGCACCTGGAAAAGCACCACCGAACTTAGCCCCGGGACCAACGTCGGAAACACCGTGGAGAGCCTCGGACCACCACTCATAACCTCCAATACCGAGACGTGGCACGGCGGCAGCATTGTTGACGAGGTTGCGGATCTTTTCCTGCAACGTGAGCCTTCCGATCAAATCTTGAACCCTCACGTGGATCGGTACATTGACTCGACAGAACCGGAGCGTCCGTGTCAAACCGTTTGCTGGGTCGCATGCAAATAGTGGCCGAAGTGATTCTGACGAGTGAACCAAACATAAGAGGAATACAAGTATAACTACGACTTTGTTACCGATTAAAAATGCTTTATTATTACAAGACATTTTTATATATCTGTGTTTTTGTGTATGTGTGTGTGTGTTTGTAAACTATATCTATGTATATATGTGATGTTGGTGTTTTGTTTAGTTTTCATGTGAAAGAAAGTGAACGTATTTATAGAGATTTTTTTCGGCGAAATTGATGACAAAGGATAAGAGACTCTTGTTATGAACATAGAAATAAGATAAAGATAAAACTATCAAGTTGGAGAGTTTAAGAAAAAGAGATATCTCCAAAAAAATAAAACAGAAAAAAAAACTATGTTTTTTTTTTTTTTGTCAACGGCGTATATTGATTAGCTTAGAAAAGCCAATTTGCCGGAATGTTGTTTACAAAAGTAACATAGTGCGGCATGATACGAACATTTCGTGCCAAACGATCCGTTTTTACATTCTCGCTTCGTGGAATAAGAGATAAAGAGAATGATGAAAATTCTTCCCTATCAGTTGCAATGTCTTAGAAAAAAAAAAAACTACGTTGAAAAACATTTAATAGTTTTTTTTTTTTTTTTTAATCTATTTATAAAAGCGTCAGTTTGTTTTTCCTTTCTTCAACATTATTTTTACGTTTACGTTTTGTCAGTGATCTCAATATTTTCACTAAAGCAATACCAGTAGTGAGCCAGTGATGATGATTTTTTTTGAACCACACAACGTCTCATTATAATTTCATCATAACTTAAAGATATGGAATTAAACCACTCATAGGTGGCCAGTGGTGGTAGGAAGAATTTCGGGCTGAGGGTGAAATTTTCCAATAATCCTGGGTTCGAATCCCCACGGCTGCAAACACCTACCATAGCCTCCAGTCATGGGGATTCGAATCCCTATGTTAATTATTGTTGAAAGCATGGACATGACTGGAGGCTATGGTGGTCACCGCAGATAATTTAAAATCGGGCTATGCAGCCTCCATGAATCATTTTTGCCGCCTTCGGAACGCACGCAGTAGGCTAGTCTGGGTCCATTGGACTTGGGANAAAAAAAAAAAAAAAAAAAAAGATATGAAATTATAATTCAGTAATTCACTACAAAAATGGTTCAATATAACATAATTAATAGTGATAAAAATTTTACAATGGACTTCAACAAAAAAAAAAATTTGGTAGTCACCACTCACCAGGCTATGTTCGATATATATATATTTACAAGAAATCAATAATTGTTTTTTATTTAAACTAAATATAAAATAACAAAATATAAATGAATTATGACTACATAGTACATACCATGAGAGTTTTCATTTCTCTCCTCAATTTTATTCTGCTATAATAATATAACCATATTTCTCATACTCAATAAATCATAACAAACCAACACATCAATTAAACTGTTAAATGTTTTCAAAATTAGATTCATAATTTGTTGTTAATTATTGTTGAAAGCACCTACCATAGCCTCCAGTCATGTCCATGCTTGGACCCATCCGCCACCGCCGCCAAACTAACCTTCCACTACATCTGCACAATCGCTAACGCCGGTTATAAAATTAATAAATCCATCGATCCTCTGTTTTTTACTCTGTTTCAAGTTTTCAATTGATGTATTTTTTCTTTCTATTACTTTACAAAAAACAAAATCTTAACTTTCACAAATAAACAAAATCTTAAATTTTATGGGCTTACTTTCACAAATTAATACAATAAATTATATTTTCCCAACTCTTTATTAAAGTTGTTACATATTATATCGACCAAACGCATTTACTACGAATACTTATAGTGTAAATTATAGTGTATTTGTATACTATCGATTGATAATAAGTGATTTTATTACGGTTAGTGGACAAATATGTTGCAAGGGTATTTTATGCATATGATTTTTGTTACTAGTAATCAAAGAAATCTTTTCATAATCCCGTTTCGCAGCGATTAAGATTTTTAATACCCACGGCAAGCTTGTCGGGACTCTAAAACACATTCACACTTATTGTGAAGTGCTAGTCTTCTAATTATTTAACAAATGCTTCTTATTCTTTAATCTTCTAAGCTATTTAGAAGGATAAGCACTCTTTGCATGCTATTATACAGCTTACAAATGAATTAAAAATTTTAGTTAGTTCTCACATCAATATTTTTCCAGATAAGTTATTATTCCTTATTAAACATATTAAAATTTTAATATTAAATATATACTATTTGTTATATATACATATATTAATTGATCATATAATACACACTTAATTTTTATATTAAAATATCTTATATTAAACACATTAATAAGTTAAGATTCCAAAAAGTTTAGGCTATACCATCAATTTTTTGTATTCAAAAGTTTATTAAGATCTTTAATAAAAATATCTAGTCAGTGAAATTTAGAAATTAAATCTGGTGGTATGTAAGATTATTAACATATGAACCAATTTATGGTCATTTAATACTTGAAATATTCATCCTGGAGTAGGAGAATATTGTTGGAATTCCTCAAATATTATTATAAACGTTTTATATATTAAAAATGAACGAATTTTCAGAGAGTACTCTTAATTTTGATATAGAATTCTTTGAAGGTTTTAAATAATTATTTACATATGATAAGATGCATAGGCATGGGAACAAACCACGCGAACAAGGTCGTGCTTAGACGAGGCGATGAAATTAGAAATTTATAAGCAAATAAATAACCCACAAGGTCACAAATAAACAGAATGAAGAGTAATTAGTTATTCTATCATAACATCTATATAAAAACATATACACATTTAGTTATATATATATAAAGACATTGAAAAATCTAAAATGAAACGTAAGACCTAAAAAAAAGCTGAGAGACAAAGAGAGAAGGTTGTCACGGGTCTCGAGTCGCGACTCTCCACCAAATCATAGTCATTCAGCATCTAGTCATGTTGCCCACACTTCTTATTTCTTTTCCGAATTTGTTATTTGATTATTGCTCTCTTTCTCTTTATTTAAGTTTCCAACAGAATAGCTTATTGTTAGACATTCATCAATTATTAAAAAATTGACCCATCACCTTAAAGACGCTTATTTCTTCGATTATATATTTGTGGTCTAATACATCCAAACACTGTTGTTGTGATGAAAATATTAACAAGAACTATCTACGTTTATAAAAAATGCCAATGGAGCTTGTTGTTATTTGTCTTTGGTTAATTAAGGACATTTTCGTTCGAGTTATATTTGGATACGAAACTTTATATAAATGTTATAAGATTTGAATTCCTTTTAACAACTTCTCATTTATTCTTTGAAACGAATTATCATTCTTCCATTTGCCAACAACTTGGCCGTTAACGATAAATTGATAGTTGCTTACTAGTCAATTCATATTAGTTTTAACAAAATCATGATTTAGACAGAAATTTAAATCAAGGTGTAACAAATTGTTGCTCCTATTGCACCAAATATCTCTTTATAAAAGAATGCTCGAAATACAAAATACCGGATCTGATTGGTAAAAATAAGAAATATGTTGAGTTAAAAATTGCCACACTAATAAAGTCTTTTGTTAAAAATTAATATAACAAAATATCTATGAAACAAATATGTCATCAAAATAATTATACTCCTAAATAAGTATATATGCAAAACAAGTGTGTCATCCAATAATATGCCTCTTATAAATTATAACATGTTTTTGATAAATAAGTAGAACTTTTGCCATGAATGAAAAATAATGACAGTTTTGACTTTTGCGATAATATTTTTCCTAACAATCATTTTGAAGGGTATTACATAAGTTATCTTTATAATTTTTTAAAAATGTATACTATTATTAATAAAATAATAATTATTATTATTGTTATTTAATAAGAAATTTCTTCTCTGTTTCATTTTAGTAATCTTCCACCCATAAAATATTAGCAAAGCATGCCATATAAAGGGTCACAGAGACACAAGGGTCGAAGTTAAAAACTAATAAATAAGCAATGACAATTTTTTTTTTTGGGCAAACCGATAATTGTATTAATTAGAAGATTCAACCGGTTGAACCGGGTACAATAGAAGAAAGGGCAAGTGAAAGGCCTGTCTTGGCCAATTCATCCGCTTCACGATTCTCAGATCGTGGAACAAAGACAAAAGCGATAAAATCAAACGAAGAGGAGATAGCAAGGATGTCGTGTAGAATCCCGTGAAGCTCCGTCAAAGGAGTTTCCAAGTTGATGGCTTTGATTAGCTGTTGCGAATCAGAAGCTACTGAAATTTTGGAGATGCCGAGAGTTTTTGCATGTTGGAGAGCGCGTAACAACGCCATCGCTTCTGCTGTCAAGGCTGATCTCACATGTCTGGCTGAGGTGTAAGAGGGGAGATTTGGTTCCTCGCGACGGTTCCGGATTAGCCAGCCAAAGCCAGCATCTTTCGTGTCCGATCGCCAAGCCGCATCCGTGAATAAGTGGGGATGATCTGTTTCAGGGTTCCTCAGATGGGTGATTCGAGATGGTGTTGGAGGTTTAGGAGGCGAGAGCTGTGCAGCAACCCATTCTCTGGCATGTGTAATTGCTTGCGTGAGTACCTCCATCGGCGTATGCGATTTGTTTTCAAACAGCTTTTTGTTGCGAGATGTCCAGAGGGCCCATAAGAGCCATGGTGTGATAATGGTGTCACCGATTCCGGATGGTGGCAAGGAGATCTGCTTGTTGAGATATTCGATGCCGGATCGGATAGAATTGATTCGAGAGGGTTCAAAAGATGTTTTGAGTGGAGTCTGAGACCATACTTGGATTGCAAATTCGCAATGGAAGAATAGGTGGAGAATGGTCTCCTCTTGTCCACAGTGAGGACATTGCCCCGATGAATTGATTCCCCGTGAGAGGAGATTGGCACCCACTGGTAAAACATTCCTCATGGCTTTCCACAATATAAATTTCTGTTTGGGTGGGCATTTTAGACTCCATACTTGTGTTATCCAATTGAAATCTCTTGTGTTGCAGTCTTGTAGGGCTTGACTTGTTTCATCTTTGGTGGCTTCATGGTAGCCGGATTTGGTACTGTATACACTAGTTTTTGAAGGTAACCAGATGAGTCTGTCTTTTGCTCCTTTTTTGCTTAACTGGATTTTGAGAATCTTCTGTTCATAATCTGGTAGGATTTGCTGAATCTTAGCTCTGTCCCAGGTGTGAGTGTCTTCACAAATCAAATCTGCAACTTTCATGTGTTGATTCTCCGCAGTTGGAGGTCCCATCGGGGTTAAGGGATCGGATAAACAAAGCCAAGGTTCAGTCCAGACTTGCGTGTCTTTGCCATTACCAATGGCCTTTCCAAGCTGGCCCTTGAGAAGGTCTCTTCCTATGCAGATGCCTCTCCATCCGTGTGAAGCTGAGTTAGGCACATGACATTCTAGGAATGATTTGTTTATGCAATACTTGCCCATTAGTGTTTTTGCCAGCAGGCATGAAGGGTTTGATAGTACTCTCCAGCTGATTTTGGCAAGTAATGCATCATTAAACTGTTGTATATCTTTAAATCCCAGGCCTCCATCTCTTTTCGATAAGGTAAGCTTTGACCAGGAGATCCAACACATTTTCTTTTTATCTTCTGATGCATCCCACCAAAACCGTGTTAATACTGATTGTATTATTTTGCATAGGGACATAAGAAGCTTGAAGCAGGACATTGTATAAGTAGGCATGGTGATGAGTCCCAAATTTACCGTTTTCTATATAGGATT
>OVAQ01001346.1:0-13401 GCA_900406345.1 Erysimum cheiri | reverse complement strand
TTAGATTTTACAATTAAAACGAAATTAGATATCGGTTTGGGGACAAATGAGTGGTTATGGTTTATATTTTTTTAAAAATTCTCTTGTAGTAGTAATCTGACATGGCAAAACTATTGGTTATGATATGTTTGGTGAATTTAAAGGTTCANTCGTTCGTTTTTGCTCTGGGTTCATGAAGGATGGACGCTTCAGATCTCGCCACGTCACTTTAGCCTTCCTCTTATCAACGGTCAACCTTTGCCACTTGCATCCCACGGTTACAGTGTTTCGTTTTGAATTTCCTAGCAAAATTAATGGAAAAAAAAACTTTTTAATATATGATCTTTTCATTCTACAACAATATGAATATTTTATTAACTACATGCAAAACTTTTTTTTTTTTTTTTGGTCGAAACTACATGCATAACTCTGTTATCTATTTTTATATTTCTAGATTGTATAATACTCACATAATCATTAAAATAAAATGTGCTCCTTCTAGCTAATTTCATAAAACACATTCTAAAATGATAAATATTTGTTTTCTCGTATGCTCTTGACAAAGATTTTATATACTGTCCATCCTAAATTACTTTTTAATAGTACATTGTAATTCTAGAAATCATCGTTTTTTTTACCTTACATTTTAGATTTCATCAAAAGTCGTATAATTAAACTTTACCAAAAACTCTTCTTCTTTTAGTTTACATGTATTACAATTGTAACATATACCAATATTTTATTAAGATAATTCTCTTCTTTTTTGCCTTTGTTCTAACTTTTTCATATACTTTTTTTTTTTTTCCATTTACTTTCATGATTTCATCTTAGCAAATGATAACCAATATACATACAGCAGATCAAAAAGAAAAATTAATTAGCATTAAAGATTTATTCTATTTATAATTCCAGTTGGTGTACGTAACTTTTGTTTCTTGCGTCACACACACACACATGACACAACACATGCATCAATTTGGAGAGCGGACGTACGTGAAGCGAGGCAACTTCACCGAAGAAGAAGAAGATGCCATCTTTCTTTTTAATATATAAATATATTTATGGCCGTCTCATCTCCGCGAGATCAAACGTACTCTTTTTCGACCATGCATGATGCCTTTGATGATATAATCATATAACCTCCCATTTTCTTCAAACGAACGGAATGTTATATCCATACTCGCTATTTCATCACCATTAGACTCACATTTCGACCGAGTTTCACAAGGCGGAGCGACTCAAGAGGTAAGCAAACTGCAATAATTTTATCATCCTCAACCGGATATATATCCTATATATGCGGTTTAATTTGAAGAAATAAATGGAGAATCTAATCACTTTTGGATTCAGCTGGTTGAATTAAACTCGTCTCCTACGCCTATACTCCTAATATCGAGGATCCGGAGGATAACTAGTGGTTTAACTTACTCATGATCAGTGTTGNCTACAAAGGACTGCTGCGAATGCTTATATTTCTTGTAGTGTAATTTTGAAGAAATAAATGGAGAATTTTTTACCAAAAAAAAAATAAAAATAAATAAATGGAGAATCTAATCACTTTTGGATTCAGCTGGTTGAATTAAACTCGTCTCCTACGCCTATACTCTTAATATCGGNATTCATGATCATATCTAGCTAAGCATATATATAAATTCATATGAAAAATGGAAATCTCTATATTTAATTTGTCGCAAAGACTAATACATTAAAAAATAAAGCTTCTCACGTTATTAACAATATATTATTAACAAACGGATGTGAAATTAATTAGAACTAATATTCTATTTATATTACTCAATTGGTATTATTTGTGCGTTGTGGTGTTACTCTATCTATATTACACACACACACACATAAACATCAACTGTCGCCACTCTACTGTACGATTTTCCTGATATAAAACCAGCTGAGAACAAGGATTTTGAACTTGAATTCATTTCTTTAATCCCACAAGGCGGATATAAGATTTGGAAGTGCAACATAGTCGACTATATCGGTGAACTATATGACCGTTGGAAGTGCAACATAGTCGACTATATCGGTGAACTATATGACCGTTGGAAGCTCACACAAGTGGGAAGCTCAACATTCAAATGTTTGTGATAAGGAGACAACAAGTACATGTCACTATCATAGGAGATAAATGTAGAGAGTATCTCATATAGAATATTCTTTGTGTAAAGTTCTCTATATATATCTTGTAATTAGTTTTCTATTAACTTTAAGAAATGAGAAAGACTCTTTCTTCCACAATCTCATCTCACAAACTCTCTCTCTTCTCTACGATTCATTCTCTCTCTCTTGTTCTTCACTACACTTAATTTCTCTCTCTTGTTCATCACTAAATCTCTTCACAATCTCAAACTTACATGGTATCAGAGCAGTAAAGATTCATTATCTATTCCGCAATTTCACCCTAGCTCAAGTTTTCTTCTTTTCTTCAAATCGCTAATCTCTTTATCCATTGGATAAAAGCTTTACCCATCGGTCTGTTCACTATGGATCTACAAACGACCAAGATTTTGAACATTCCAGTCACTCTCAAGGGTGTAAACTACCTATTGTGGGCAAGAACCGCAAAGACATCATTGTGTGGAAGAGGTTTTTGGAGCCATATCACTTCGAGCCAGCCCCGTCTCAAAGAAATTTTGGGCCCTAGGAAAAATAAATTTACAGACATTTTTTATCTTAAAGTTTTTTTTGGTTTTTTTTTTGGGCCCTTTTTACTTAAAGTTTTAACCAAAAGAAATTTGGGCCCTAGGCATTTGCCCCTCTCGCCCACCCCTAAAGACGGGCCTGCTTCGAGCAAGAACCCGAAGGAAGATCCAAAGGCAAACACACAAGAGGGACAGGCCATCGTACATGTAGAAGAAGACAAGTGGTTCCAAGAGGACCAGACTGTCTTAGCGCTCCTTCAAAACTCGCTAGATGCCTCCATTCTTGAAGCTTACTCATACTGTGAAACCGCTAAGGAGTTATGGGAAACGCTTCAAAATGTTTACGGCAATGACAGTAACTTGAACCGAGTATTTGAAGTCAAAAGAGCTATCAACAACCTCCAACAAGAAGAAATGGAGTTTACTAAACACTTTGGCAAGTTTAGGTCCTTGTGGGCTGAACTTGAGATGCTTCGGCCAACAACTCTTGAACCAAAAGTCTTGAATGAGCGCCGAGAGCAAGATAAGGTTTTCGGTCTCCTTTTGACCTTAAACCCATCTTACAATGACCTCATTAAACATATCTTGAGGTCAGAGAAGCTTCCTAGCTTGGAAGAGGTTTGCAACAAGATTCAGAAAGAACATGGATCTATGGGTCTATTTGGTGGCAAAGGAGAGCTTGTCTCGGCCAACAAAGCAGAAACAGCCACGGCGAATAAGAGCTACTACAAGAATGATGGAAGGAATTCTCCAACGTGTGAGCACTGCAAGAAAATTGGCCATCTCAAAGAAAAATGCTGGGTTTTACATCCATATCTCAGGCCAAGAAACGCAAGCCGTCCACCGAGAGCAAACCAAGCAAATGCGAGCAATGTAGGGCAAACTTCAGAGCCGGTTATTCAACTTTAAGGCAATGGTGCTGCTCTAGCTACTTCATCCGAATTTGTGAGGATATCAGACCTAGACGCACTCATCAAAGCCTTAAAAGAATCATCCGGTAACGCCCTTCTTACTCTTAAAGCTACCAAACCTCTTATAGTAGATTCCGGAGCAACTCACCATATGATTAGTGATGCTAGTCTTATTAGTGAAGTAAAACCAGCTTTAGGAAATGTTATAACTGCAAATGGAGCGAGTGTGCCAGTAAAAGGAATTGGCGAATTAAACTTGTTTAATAAGAAATCAAAGGCGTTTTATATGCCGAGCTTCACTTCTAACCTATTATCGGTTAAAAGAGCTACTACTGATTTAAATGCTCGTGCCATTTTCAGTCCTAATGATTTCCATTTTCAGGATATTAAGACAAGTAAAGTGCTTGGCAAAGGAGTCACTAAAAACGATCTCTATGTGCTCGAGGACTTGAACCTACCTAATGATTTATCGTCTTGTTTTAGTTCTAATATTGATAAGGCGAATGATAATCTTTGGCATGCTCGATTAGGACATCCACATTTTCGTGCCTTAGAGCTTATGTTGCCTAATGTTTTTTTTTTAAAATTCGGATTGTGAGGCTTGTATCCTTGGAAAACATTGCAAGTCCGTTTTTACTAAATCGACAACTATTTATGAACATTGTTTTGATCTAGTTCATTCGGATGTGTGGACATCTCCTTGTTTATCTAGAGAAAATCAAAAATATTTCGTTACTTTTATTGATGAAAAATCCAAGTATACTTGGTTGACATTACTCCCTTTTAAGGATAGAGTTCTTGAAGCATTCATGAATTTTCAGAATTATGTGACTAACCATTACAATGCCAAGATTAAAATTTTGAGATCAGATAATGGTGGAGAATATACAAGTCACGCATTCAAGCAACATCTATCCAAGCATGGGATCATTCATCAAACAAGTTGTCCATACACTCCTCAACAAAATGGTGTTGCCGAACGTAAGAATATGCATCTAATGGAAGTAGCTAGATCAATGATGTTTCATACAAATGTGCCAAAGAAGTTTTGGGGAGACGCCGTTCTAGCGGCTTGTTACCTCATCAACCGACCACCAACCAAAATATTGGGAGACATCTCACCATTTGAGGTACTTACAAAAGATAAACCATCGTTTAATCACTTACGGGTTTTTGGTTGTGTTTGCTATGTCTTGAGGCCAGGTGAACAAAGAGATAAACTAGATGCTAAGAGTGTCAAAGGGATCTTCATTGGCTACTCTACTACACAAAAAGGGTACAAGTGCTATGATCCCGAATCAAAAAGAGTATTGGTATCTAGAGATGTGAAGTTCGTTGAGACTCAAGGCTACTATGATGAGAAGAATTGGGAAAGTTTAAAAGACTTATCTACATCACCATCGGACCGAGCAACCAACCTTCGAATCATACTAGAGAAACTTGGAGTCGAGAACACCACAACAGATCAAGAAGCATCGGGTCAAGAAGACTCAGAGCAACCTTCATCAAGACAAGAGAATGGGATAAATCAAGAACCAGAACCAGCTAATGGCTCAAGCGAAGAAGAAACCCCAAACAATGATGAGAGCACAAGCCATCGAGAAGACAACTATAGTGAAGCCGAGGAAGGTTTGAATTCGCTTGGTGAGGAAGGAACCTCAGAAGACGATGACTATGTACCAACTGATCAAGAAGATGAGGGAGTTGAAATTATACAAAGGAAAAGCACGAGGGAGAGGAGACCGCCTGGCTATCTCCAACATTACAATTGTATGGCCGTAGCTCATCCGATACAAGCCGTGTGCACTCTTGCACATTTTCCTATGGAACATCAAGTCTTCATTAGTCAAGTGGATAAACATTGGATCCCTGAGAATTATGAAGAAGCTAAAGAGCACAAAGTATGGAGAGATGCCGTAAGCGCCGAAAAGAATGCTATGGAAGTTAACCATACTTGGGATGAGGCTGAGTTACCAAAAGGCAAGAAAGCGGTAACATCACGATGGATCTTCACTATAAAGTACAATAGTGATGGGGAGATAGAACGCTATAAAGTTCGGCTTGTAGCGAGAGGTTTTACTCAAACATATGGTGAAGACTACCTCGACACATTCGCACCGGTTGCAAAACTTCACACCATTAGAGTTGTGTTCTCATTGGCAACCAATTTGGAATGGGATCTATGGCAAATGGATGTTAAAAATGCTTTCTTACAAGGGGAATTGGAAGATGAAGTCTACATGAAGCCACCACCCGGTTTAGAAGATACCATTGGGCCCGGGAAAGTGTTCAAACTTAAGAAAGCTATCTATGGGTTAAAACAATCACCAAGGGCTTGGTATCACAAACTGAGTGCAACATTACTTAAGAAGGGATTTAAAAGGTCAGAAGCCGACCATACGCTCTTCACATTCCAAAGCCAAGAAGGTATCATCGTAATTCTCATATATGTTGATGATATTATCATCTCGGGAAGTTATAAGATAGGTATTCAAGACACCAAAACCTATCTTAAATCTGTTCTTGATATTAAAGACCTTGGAGAATTAAAGTATTTCCTTGGAATAGAAGTTTGTCGGTCTAAGGAAGGACTATTTTTATCACAAAGAAAATATGCACTTGATCTTTTAAGTGAAGTAGGTAAACTCGGAACAAAACCGGTGTTGACACCACTTGAAGAAGACTACAAAACAAACCGAAAGGGGGAGCTTGATGATGCTCCATTCGAAGATGTTACTCAATACAGTCGCCTTGTAGGTAAGTTAATCTATCTTACAATCACAAGGCCTGACATTTGTTTTGCAGTAAATCAAGCTAGCCAACGTATGCAAGCCCCAACGATGCGAGATTGGGAAAGAGTGAACCGGATCCTCAAGTACATTAAGGGAGCACCGGGACAAGGTATTTGGATGGGTTGCAATGGAAATGCAGAACTTGTAGGCTATTGTGACGCTGATTACGCTGGTGATAAAGAGAGTAAGAAGTCAACAACCGGTTATTGTACATTCGTGGGAGGCAATTTGGTTACTTGGAAGAGCAAGAAGCAAAAGGTGGTCTCATTATCAAGCGCCGATGCCGAGTATAGAGTTATGAGGAAGCTAACTACTGAGTTGATGTGGCTCAAAGCTCTACTTAAAGATCTCGGGGTTGAATCATCGAAACCAATCACAATGCATTGTGATAATCAAGCTGCCATACATATCGCCTCCAACTCCGTTTTTCATGAAAGAACGAAGCATATAGAAGTTGACTGTCATAAGGTACGAGAGCAAGTGGAACTTGGGGTCATTTTGCCGTGTTACACTAAGAGCTCCGAACAACTAGCTGATATCTTCACTAAGGCGGCTAGCACACAAGTTTGTGAGTACATACACTCCAAGCTTGGCCTCATGGACCTCACAAGGCCATGATTCACTACACTCTTTTTCCCTTATGTATAGTTTCTCCCAAATGATTTTCTATACTAAGGTTTTTAACGAGGTAGATGATCATGGTACTACCACTCGACTCAAGCTTGAGGGGGAGTATAAGATTTGGAAGTGCAACATAGTCGACTATATCGGTGAACTATATGACCGTTGGAAGTGCAACATAGTCGACTATATCGGTGAACTATATGACCGTTGGAAGCTCACACAAGTGGGAAGCTCAACATTCAAATGTTTGTGATAAGGAGACAACAAGTACAGGTCACTATCATAGGAGATAAATGTAGAAAGTATCTCATATAGAATATTCTTTGTGTAGAGTTCTCTATATATATCTTGTAATTAGTTTTCTATTAACTTTAAGAAATGAGAAAGACTCTTTCTTCCACAATCTCATCTCACAAACTCTCTCTCTTCTCTACGATTCATTCTCTCTCTTGTTCTTCACTACACTTAATTTCTCTCTCTTGTTCATCACTAAATCTCTTCACAATCTCAAACTTACAGCGGAGCGAGTCAAGAGGTAAGCAAACGGAGAATCTAATCACTTTTGGAGTCAGCTGGTTGAATTAAACTCGCCTCCTACGTCTATACTCCTAATATAGAGGAGAACAACGAGTGGTTTAACTTCATGGACATGCTATATTTACTAATTTTATGACTTTATACATTGGTGGGAGAATTGTATGTATGTGAATGCAAGTACTCATGAATTCAGTGTTGTCTCAACATGTTTTCTTGAAAAGAAAAAAAAAAAGAAAATGGTTCATTTTTCTTCATGATTTTCCCCAATTACTGACCAAAAGTATAAATTTTTTAATATAAATATCTTTTACGAGAGTTCTATCCAGAGTATATCATATGTGATGCAGAGACTTAATACATTGAAAATTAAAGTTTCCAAAAATCACATTTTAACTAAATATCACATTATTTTATGGGATAATTACTCAATTGTTTTTTTTTTTTTGTCATCTGGATTATTAACTATTACAAATTATGAGAACATATTACATAGATGATTCTACCATGGGCAATTCCTTCCGACCCTATCAGATTCACGATCGTACTCCTTTTTCTTTCTCCATGTTGTATCCCGGCGAACGGCTCTAATTGCGCATCACTGGAGATCTCCTGTAAACTTGCATCCATTAATCTGCATAATTGTTAATAAATCGCAATATCTGGGACTCGAACCCCATACTTTTTGGTGTAGAAGCATTAATGAACCCTTGATCAACCACTGGGTCAAGGGGGCTTCCACAATTACTCAATTGTTATTTGTGCGTTGTGGTGTTATTCTATCTATATTACATACACACATAAACATCAACTGTCGCCACTCTCCTGTACGATTTTCCTGATAAAACCAGCTGAGAACATGGATTTCATTTCTTTAATCTCACTCAACGAAGGAATTACATATATACTTTATACTGCAGAAGGAAGGTTCTAGAAAGTTCCAGATTTAATCGTAGCCGTTCAAGCTTTGCATCCTTATCGACGATCAGCAATAGAGGATGGAATGGATTGCGGTTTTGTTCATGCAGGATTGCGTTCTAACGGCCTTGTTTTCTCTCCCCCCTTCACGCGTTCCATGAGAGTGAAAAACACGCGCTGGTATCTTCGGTTCTCTGTTGGGCTTTTTTTTTTTTGTTGGTAAAAATGTATTTGGGCTTTTGTCAGATAATATCCATAAACAGGCCTTTTTCTTTAAGTTTTTCAGTTTTTTTTTTTTTTGGTAAGAGTAAGTTTTTCAGTTTTTCTAAAGGAAAAAAACTCTGTTTTATTAATAACTTGCAAAAAGCTTCTTTTTATATTTGGTTGACTTTTATAGTTTCTTCTCCGGTTCTTTCTCCTTGACTTATTATATTTTTTTTTCATAGTCTAATGTTGTTAGTGATACTTGTAAAAATCATGATCAAAGGGTCACTTAATGTTCTTCTTAATCTAATGGGCTCTGATGTTAAAAAAGAAAAAAAATGGGCTCTGTAGATATATATACTAACGATGTCAAACTCGACACAATCAAATGTTTTCTTTTCTTAAAATACTTAGGGAATCGTACCTTCTTCTTTCTTCAAGTTGTTAATTAAATCACGAAATTAAGTTTCGTTCACAATCAAATGATGTAGACTCTGGACTATATTTGCTTGCTTTAGAGATTGAATTAATGCTTTATCTTATCCAATAGGACCATACATTAGTGTGTGTGACTCTGAGAAGAGGAGCTCAAAACTGATATGTAGAAAATATTAATCTTAAAACTGACATTGTGGAAGCTCCCTTGGTCCAGTGGTTGAGACCAAGGGTGTTGATTATGCTTCTACATCAGGAGGTCTGGGGTTCAATTCCCGGAAGGCGTGATTTATTTGAAGATTTTAAGGAGATTTTAAGGATACATGAGATCTTCTGCGTGGAGCAGGTGCAAGCGCTAGATATGGATCTTCGTAGAGGCCAGACGGTAGAATTATCCGTCGAATGAGTAGCCGAGATGGATAGTCATAGTACTAGTAAGTTGTTTTTTTTTTTTTTGGCAAACTTAATTAATAGTTAGTAGTAAGTAGTTTTATAAGAAGCAACGAGTAAACTAAAAATTAGCGCTACAGATCTTCCTCCTTCACCGTATCACAGTTTCTTTCTCCACCAAGTGTCCATATTTTAATTCATCCCATGATACTTCCTCTCTTTTCTTGCTAAACATTTCGAATTAAGTTGAATGGATGCAAAGTGTTAATGACCAAGTATACTTTAGGTGAAAAAAAAAAAATTCTTTTACCTGGTTTTGATGTCACTTATGATCCTGATCTTGATCATTTACTCCAATATTCACTGCAATAGAACAAATAATAAAAAAAAAAAAAAAAAAAAAAACCCCATNAAAAAAAAAAAAAAAAAAAAAAAAAAAAAAAAAAAAACCCCATCAAAACAGACAATTGAGTAAGATAGATATTGATTGCTTTAAATGGATAGCGTTAATTAAGGGCGTATTATACTTTTCCGATAGTATCTTTGACGTCTAAGATGCCATTAGATCGGAATCAGATTTGAGATGCTCCTGTGTTGCTAGGTTGGATTTAATTTGTGTATAAATATTTGCTTTAAACAATCGGGACCGAGAAGTTTCAGAGCAACCCGTCTCATGTACCTTGCTTGAAGAACAAGCTATCTTTCCCAAAGTTCCTGACAAAGCTTCTAGGTAGTTTTATGAAGTCATGATGAAACACTTTGTTCTCTTGTCTAAAAAATCTTAAAGTTCACTTCCAGGTCTGTCCAAACAATCGTCTCAGAGCCGAGGATACTCGTCCGGAACAACGAACCTGCCTCAAGCACAAACCAGAGAGAAGCCCTCAGAGAAGAAAGAAGAGAAATTAGACAGACCAACTTTGACATTCTTTTCTTGACAAATGGAGAGGGATGTCATCGAATCTGTAAGGTTTGAAGAAATCAACGGTTTTTATGATCACCGGAAACACCATTAAACCGGGAGGTAACTTGCCGTTAGGGTTTGCCCATCTATATATAGAGCCACAGACTTGTCTTGACGACCACTAAAGCTGTAACAACACTCAATGCAACACCCCACATATCTTTCTTAAATTCTTAATTAGCGATTGGTAAACTCTGATATGCGATCTACAGCTACATATATAACATCAGATTCTGAGGATGCAATATACAAGAACAACACAGCTGCTTCTTTCTCTTTACTTCTCCTTGATTTGGTTTTTCAATATATCTTGAAGGTTCTATGTGGCAATTCTCTAAAATACCACCATTTTTGTTTTTAGGATAAAAATACCACAAAACTAAAAGTAAATTTTAAATTTTCAAACTCTAAATTCTAAATTCTAAACACTAAACCCTAAATTGCAAAATAATCAACCTAAACCAAAGATTTAAAATTTCACTATGAACAATAATTTGGTATTAGTAGTATTTTTGGAAAGAAAACTAAAATGATGGTATTTTGAGGAATATTCCTCAAAAAGAAAATACAATACAAATAAATAAAAGAAAATACATAACTTAGAATGGAACTTTTCTACCATGTGAGAATTTGTCCGATCTAGTATTTGAGCCTAAAGTCCTTTTTCATTTTTGGCATTTTCTTTTGTAGTTCAATGAGATCTCATGGTAGAGAAAACACAACCTTGAAATTTAACTATTTTAGATGTGTATGGTTCTTTGGGATCAGATTATGTGATTGTAATTGATGCAAGTGTTTTTTTTTTTTTGGTGAGTTTCAGGATTTCCTGGTGTTATGTTCGTGCTTCCGGACTCTTATGTTGATCCAGAGTTCAAAGATTACGGAGGTAAGTGTAAATCAACATTGTTCTCCATTTCCACAAGTTATGTATTCATTTGATCATTTCGTGATGTCATTTGTCGGATCAAAGTCTGTTTTTGCATTTCAATGAGTTGATATCTTGGAGAGACATCACTCTTAGTAAACACTGAAACTTAAGTGCATTTTCAAGCAAAACATTTTCTTTGATGAAAGATAAAATATCGCGAGGTGGACGAGTGCATCTTAGAATATGACGAAAAAATGACAGTAAAATAATTTCAAGAGAAATTGACTAAACTTGAAAAAATGTATAAATTGCGTTCAAAAAAAAAATGTGTGATGTGACATGGTCGTTGAGATTATTTTCTCTTTTTCTGAGATTTTTCGACAAATTTTGTTATCACGTGTTACCTAAAAATTCATTGTTTTTTTCAAGAGAAACATTATTCTCGACAAACTTTATGTTATATATCATTTTATAAATAAGTTTATGTGTATATAGATTTGTTTTTTTAAAAAAATTTAATAGATTTATATTCATTACTTATATTGTTAATAGTTTAAAATTAAAATTTCGCGCATCGCGCGGAGTCACAAATCTAAGTAATGTATATATATGATGCTTCTTTTGTGTTTTTTTTTTAAAAATTCAATAGATTTATATTTATTACTTATATTGTTAATAGTTTAAAATTAAAATTTCGCGTATCGCGCGGGGTCACAAATCTAGTAATGTATATGATGCTTCCTTTGTGTGACATCGAATGTATCAATTATTTCTGCAACTATTGTTATTATCCAAATAAAAATCTAATTTTTATTACTTTGTCGCTGGTCAATCTTTCTTCTGAAGAAACGATTTATTCTTAGTAAGAGTACAGAGATTTGAAAACACCCAAAAATTATATTAAACTGACCGAGTTCGTCTGTTTTACAATTTATGCAAGAGCTAATTTTGTGACAAACAATACAAAAGTAATCATCTCAAAATTCCCAACTAAAAAACAGTTTTAACCTTTTAACCAAACAAAAGAAAAAACTATAAATCTTCATTGCTTTCTAAAAAGCTCCTTTTGCGTTGTACACATCTATCTGCTGAGTCGATTCTACTATAGGCTCAAGTTTAAGCTTCTTTCATAGTACAGACTAACCCAGGCAGACTTGAAAAAACATGATGAGATTTATGTAACTTAATAAATTGGAGAGAATTGTGAAACCTAATCTAAGATTTGAACCGATTGATCTCACGAGAAACTTGATCGGAACGATTGGAAGAGAAGGAGAAAACGCAACGACACAAGCAAGTTTTACGAGTTCGGATCCCGGTGAAGGATCCTACGTCTCGCCGGAGTTATACTCCGGAATCCACTAGCTTCACTTGATTCTTGCTCAAACCGAGCTACAAGATTCTCTCTCTCTAATCTCTCTCTCTCTCTGTTACAACAAACTTAGCAACAAGAAGAACTGAGAATTGGAGAAGAAGCTTCGAGACTAAGAAGATATTTTCTTAGCTCGTAACAAACTCTCACACGTGCGGATCACACGCTTGAGTTCTAGTGGACCTGCACCTGACCGGATCCTGACTTGGGCCCTCGGTGCACCAGCTGCTTTGACCCAGCTGACTTTATAACTTTGATCTTGGGCTATAACCTTCAAGAATAAAGAGACCACCTAGTATTCTCTCCATCTTGGACTTGCGATTGGGAAGAACCCGGATGGTGATAACGGGAACATGACCCCTGGCGATGGAGGTGGCAGAGAAGGACCTGGACCTGGACCTGCACCGGGTCCAAGACTTCCTTGTTGAGCAATTTGTGAAAATGAGAAGTTTGGGGTAAGTGGTTGAGGATACTGAACTCCCGGTGATAGTAATGGGTAAGGTGATCTAGGAGAGAACATATTCGGGTAACCGGTAGGAGATGGTAGAAGAAACTGAGATGTAGGTGAGTGTAGTGGTCCAAAACTGTTATATCGAGGAGAAGGAAAACCACCATACATCTGATTGAACCTGGGAAAGGGCAGAGTGGGCTTGACAGGTACATGACCATTGAACCGAGGGGAAGGAAGATTACGAGGCAATGTGAGAATTTGTCTGATCTAGTATTTGAGCCTAAAGTCCTTTTTCATTTTTGGCA
>OVAQ01001345.1:0-14410 GCA_900406345.1 Erysimum cheiri | reverse complement strand
TTTTTTTCTTCCAAAAAGGAAAAAAGTGTGTAATGAAAAAAGGATAATGAGATTGATGAAAACTAATATGATCGAAGTCCATCAAGAATATTTCAAAAACAAAGAATGCAATTCAAGATAAATATAAAAAGTCAATAAAATAAAATAAAAATAAATAAAAGAAAGAAAAAGGGGGAATATACCTGACTATTTGGAACCATAAATGACATAAAGATAAGTTCATACGACTTTTGTGGCTCATCAAAGGCCATCGTCGTCCTCTCTATAGCCAATAATAATATAGTGCTTTATAGTACAAAAACTTCCACTTCCCTTTGTCCAAAGTTTTCCAAATTTATTTATCAACAAAAATTTTATTATTTGGATAATGATATGTGAATATCTATCATTATCCCAATAATTTTGTCGTTAATCATGATTATAAAAAGAAATGAAATTTTTACAGCATTTTTTTTATTGAAAGATTTCATTTCTTTTTATACCGGGGCCGATCGGATCAGCCGATATGGTTTATCAAAACAAAAAAAAAACAAATGGTAGATTCGTGACTAGTAGTGAGCTAGGTAATAATCATAGACAGATGTTTGTTAGCCNCAATAATTTTGTCGTTAATCATGATTATAAAAAGAAATGAAAATTTTACAGCATTTTGTTTATTTCTTTCTGTGATGAATGAGTATTTGTTACAGAAAGAAATAAACAAAATGCTGTAAAGATTTCNCAGCCGATATGGTTTATCAAAAAAAAAAAAAAACAAATGGTAGATTCGTGACTAGTAGTGAGCTAGGTAATAATCATAGACAGATGTTTGTTAGCCCAGTAAGCCCAATATGGCGTTAATGGGCCTTTATCTCTTATAGACCAAGCATACACGCGTGGGTCTCAAAGAACGTTGATTCACGCGCCGCCGGTTGCCGCCAATCCGTTTTCCCGCCAAATTCGACGCCATAAATTTACAGTCTCTTTCTATTCCATTACAGTTCCTTTGGGAAACCACGAGAGAGGAACATTTGCACCGTAGTTGCAGAACGTAGCCGAAGGATTCTTGCTTCTTCTATCTTCCAAATGGAGGGCAATTTCGAGGAACAGAACAAGTTACCGGAGCTGAAATTGGGTAATGTAAAACCCTAAGTTTGTCTTCTTCTTTTCGTATTCGATTTTCCAATTGGGTTTTTTTCTCAAAAGGTCTGATATTTGTTGTGAAATTTTAAATTTTTTGGTAGATGCAAAGCAGGCTCAAGGGTTTCTCTCCTTCTACAAAACCCTACCAAATGTAAGTCTCGTTTTGTTTCTATTTCTGGGAATAATTGAGATTGATTGTACAGAGCCCCTAATTGCAAGAGATGGAGATGCCTTTAAATTAGGGTTTTAAGGAAGTGTAGATATTTTGTTTATTGGGAAGCTAATTAGGAAGAAAAGCTTGAGTCATTAATGATTTTCTCCATCTATGCTAATGTGGGTTTTGATTGTTCTTTGCTTCAGGACTCTAGAGCTGTTAGATTCTTTGATCGCAAGGTGAGTAAATAATTTTGAGTTCTAAGTGTACATTGGTTCTTTTAATTTCTGTATTGAAGAATCTCATTTTTTTAAATGCTTTTGCAGGACTATTATACAGCTCATGGTGATAATTCAGTTTTCATTGCAAAGACTTATTATCATACAACCACTGCTCTACGTCAGTTTGGGAGTGGATCAAATGCTCTTTCAAGCGTAAGCATCAGTAGGAACATGTTTGAAACGATTGCTCGTGATCTTCTCCTGGAGAGAAATGATCATACCGTAGAGCTTTATGAGGGAAGTGGATCGAATTGGAGACTTGTCAAAACAGGTTCTCCTGGAAACATCGGAAGCTTTGAAGATGTTTTGTTTGCAAACAATGAAATGCAGGACACACCAGTTGTTGTCTCCATATTTCCAAATTTTCAGGAGGGCAGATGTGTTATTGGGATGGCCTATGTTGATCTGACTAGGCGAATTCTTGGACTAGCTGAATTTCTTGATGATAGCCGGTTCACCAATCTGGAGTCTTCACTGATTGCTCTAGGCGCAAAAGAATGCATTTTTCCAGCTGAATCCGGCAAATCCAATGAATGCAAAAGCCTCTATGATTCTCTGGAGAGGTGTGCCGTTATGACAACAGAGAGGAAGAGACACGAGTTCAAAGGGCGAGATTTAGATTCAGATCTTAAGAGATTGGTGAAGGGGAACATTGAGCCTGTTAGAGATTTGATATCCGGGTTTGACCTTGCGACTCCTGCTCTAGGTGCATTACTCTCTTTCTCTGAACTTCTCTCGGACGAGGGTAACTATGGGAACTTCACAATCCGCAGATATGATATCGGCGGATTCATGAGACTCGACTCTGCAGCCATGAGGGCGTTGAATGTGATGGAGAGCAAAACTGATGCTAATAAGAATTTCAGTTTGTTTGGTCTCATGAACAGAACATGCACAGCAGGGATGGGTAAGAGACTACTTCATATGTGGCTGAAGCAACCTCTCGTGGATTTGGATGAGATTAAGACGAGATTAGATATAGTTCAGTGCTTTGTTGAAGAAGCTGGGTTAAGGCAAGATCTTAGACAGCATCTGAAGCGAATCTCAGATATTGAGAGGCTTGTGCGCAGTCTCGAGAGAAGAAGGGGTGGGTTACAGCACATTATCAAACTCTATCAGGTACTTTCCGCACTTTAATATGACTCTGAATTTTTAAAAAGTTGCACTTTCATTGTCGTAAATATAAGTTATGTATCTCTGAATTTATAGGTATGTTATTAAGTTTCTGTGATTGTCATTGTTAATTCAGTCTTCATCTTCTCTATGCAGTCAACTATAAGGCTTCCCTTCATTAAAACAGCTCTGCAACAGTACACTGGAGAATTCTCATCACTCATCAGTGAGAGGTACTTGAAAAAGCTTGAGGCTTTATCAGACCAAGACCACCTCGGAAAGTTCATCGATTTGGTTGAGTACTCTGTAGATCTTGACCAGCTAGAAAATGGAGAATACATGATATCTTCAAGCTACGATACCACATTAGCATCTCTGAAAGATCAGAAAGAATTGCTGGAGCAGCAGATTCACGAATTGCACAAAAAGACAGCTATGGAACTTGATCTTCAGGTGGACAAGGCTCTAAAACTTGACAAAGCAGCACAATTTGGGCATGTCTTCAGGATTACGAAGAAGGAAGAGCCAAAGATCAGGAAGAAGCTGACGACACAGTTTATAGTGCTGGAGACTCGCAAAGACGGAGTGAAGTTCACAAACACAAAGCTTAAGAAACTTGGGGACCAGTACCAAAGTGTCGTGGACGATTACAGGAGCTGTCAAAAGGAGCTCGTTGATCGTGTAGTTCAGACTGTTACCAGCTTCTCCGAGGTATGTTTAGTTATTCATATTAAGTATTGGACTTACAAAAGTGGTTATTTTAAATCATAGTAAAATGTAAATATATTGTATGGTTTTAGGTGTTTGAGGACTTAGCTGGGTTGCTCTCAGAAATGGATGTTTTGTTAAGCTTTGCTGATTTGGCTGCCAGTTGCCCTACTCCATACTGCAGGCCTGAAGTCACCTCTTCGGTTAGTGCAATCTCAAGTTGACTGTTCCAAAAATTATAGTTTTTTTTTTTGGCAAATTTGTGACATAGTATTGAGAGCATGCTTTATAAATTGTAGGATGCTGGAGATATTATATTAGAAGGAAGCAGGCATCCATGCGTAGAAGCTCAAGATTGGGTGAATTTTATACCAAATGATTGCAGACTTGTAAGTTTTGTAATGGTAAAATAAACTAAGCCTTTGTTTTTCTTTGTTTCCCTTTTGACCTGAAGCAATTTCTTGTTTGCCCTTTTATTGTTCTGTGAAATCAGATGAGAGGGAAGAGTTGGTTTCAAATAGTAACAGGGCCTAACATGGGAGGGAAGTCCACTTTCATTCGCCAGGTATGATGATTTCTTATAGCTTGGGTTTTCTTTCATAGGCGTATGACTAAAATCGGTTTCCTGCCATTGTAATCCCAGGTTGGTGTGATTGTGCTGATGGCTCAAGTTGGTTCCTTTGTTCCTTGTGATAAAGCTGCTATTTCCATCAGAGACTGCATCTTTGCTCGTGTAGGAGCAGGCGATTGCCAAGTGAGTTTAAGTTTAATCCACATCTCTATGAACGAAACTTCTGATTTCTGAAGACACTTATTCCAAGCTTTTTTTCATTTGGTATTTAGTTGCGCGGAGTGTCTACTTTTATGCAAGAAATGCTTGAAACCGCATCGATATTGAAAGGTGCCACTGATAAGTCACTGATAATTATCGATGAACTTGGTCGTGGAACATCAACTTATGATGGTTTTGGTTAGTTTCTCTTCTGTTATGTGGATAATTTTCAGTAAATTTGTTATTATCATCACTTGAGACCTTATTGTTCTTGGCATTATCTTGGTAACTATATCAGGTTTAGCTTGGGCTATATGTGAGCATCTGGTTCAAGTGAAGAAAGCACCAACTCTGTTCGCTACTCACTTCCATGAACTTACTGCCTTGGCGCAAGCAAATTCTGAGGTCGCTGGTAATACCGTTGGTGTGGCAAACTTCCATGTCAGCGCGCACATTGACACGGAAAGCCGTAAACTCACCATGCTTTACAAGGTTGGTTTAATAAAAGAATACTGCATCTGCATCTGCTGCTTGAATTCCTGTGTTGCAGTCTCAGTAACAAGTGTCTCTGTTTGATCTGAATTGCTTATTTTATATGGAATTAAATTGGGTGGTGTGTTGTTTCTCTCGTTAGGTTGAACCAGGGGCCTGTGACCAGAGCTTTGGGATTCATGTGGCTGAGTTTGCCAACTTCCCGGAAAGCGTAGTGGCCCTAGCAAGAGAGAAAGCTGCAGAACTGGAAGATTTCTCTCCGTCTTCCATGATAATCAACAATGAGGTCGGGATTCGTGTTCCCCTTTGTTTCTGGTTGATGATGGAATATTAGAATCTGTCACCCATTCTTCACTTAGCACTCTGACATAGTTGAATATCTCGTGTATTGTTGCAGGAGAGTGGGAAGAGAAAGAGTAGAGAAGATGATCCAGAGGAAGTATCGCGAGGGGCAGCGCGAGCTCACAAGTTTCTTAAAGAATTTGCAGAGATGCCACTTGATAAAATGGAGCTTAAAGATTCACTTCAACGGGTACGTGAGATGAAAGATGAGCTAGAGAAAGATGCTGCAGACTGCCACTGGCTCAGGCGGTTCCTGTGAACCAGTATTCACGTTTTTTGGTTTTGGTTTGTAAATGGCTTAGATCGGTTCTTGTAGTAGTGGTCGTTGCTTAGGAAGAGACTGGAATGAGGGCAAAAACGTTGTTTCATTTGCTCACCCGTTTGTTCTCCGACACTTAATGCTAAGAAATATTGAACACAAACGAGAGTACTGGTCTGGACTAAATAAAATGATGTTCACTACAAATTGAGGAAATATTAACGTTTGTAAAAACAGAACAATGAAGAGATAACTTGATCAGTGAGTGACCTAANCTACAAATTGAGGAAATATTAACGTTTGTAAAAACAGAACAACGAAGAGATAACTTGATCAGTGAGTGACCTAAGATTAAATAGTATTCTCGAGGTATCAAAAGTTAAGCTATATAATACAGTTCTACGAGGGATTTTGGAAGTTGCTTACCAAAACTCTTTATGATCTTGAATTCAAACAAGCTGCAAGAAAGTTGTACAAAAGCTTCTTTTGTCCCCATTTCCACCATGGAGGATTTTCTGTAAAACAACCAGTGAGATTTAATTAGGAGAAAGTGCAATGAATAAGGAAACAGTTTCTTTTGGGAAGGATCACTCACTTTTGTTTTCGATCAGACGTGTTTCCCACTCTGATAGTAATTTGGAGTAGCTGATAGCAAAATATAAAAATTTAACTAAAATCTATCAATATTTCATTTTTCTCAGGTACCCAAAAAAATAAAACATGGTAAACCCTTTAACCAAAAAGAAAAAAAAATGGTAAACCTACCTATAAAAACAAGAGTGTGGGAAGAAAACTCCTAAAAACCTAAAAACAATGACGACGATATCCGATCTTCCACGGGATTTGGTAGAGAGGATACTGTCTAGGGTTCCATTGACATCTATGAGAAGTTTGCGATTTACATGCAAACGGTGGGACACTATATCCAAAGATCCGAACTTTGTAAAGATGTACTTTGGTAAAGCTGCGGCGAGGCAGTTTATTTTGATGTCTCAATATAGGGTTTGGTTAATGAGCGTAAATCTACATGGAGACGGTGACGAGGACGAGGTAAAGGGAATAGGTAAGCTTACTAGCCTAAACAATTCAGATCAAGTACTGGAGATGTCAAAAGTTTTTCACTGCAACGGCTTACTCTTATGCGTGACCAAGGACAAGACTAGGCTCGTGGTATGGAATCCGTATTTGGGACAAACCAGGTGGATCGAACCCAGGAACGCTTTTGACAAATTCGACGTGTATGCTCTTGGATACGACAAAAACTTGGGAAACCAAAAAATCTTGAGGTTTTTGGATCGTTGCGATTATGAATTTGGTCCTAGGCACCTTCTAGAGTACGAAATCTTTGATTTAAAGTCTAATTCATGGAGGGTTCTTGATGTCACTCCTCACTGGGTGATACGTTCTCGTCAAAGTGGCGTGTCTTTAAAGGGAAATACTTACTTTTTTGCTAGACCGATGGAACGGGACGGAGTACGGGTCCAAGATTTCTTGATCTGTTATGATTTTACAAGAGAGAGATTTGGACCGCGCTTGGCTCTGCCGCTTCAGTCTGACAGTGAAGTGACCGTGACTCTTTCTAGTGTTAGAGAAGAGCAGCTTGTAGTGTTATATCAGCGGGATACAGGTCTGATGGAGATATGGGTAACGAATAAGATTGAGTCCAATGTGGTGTCATGGAGCAAGGCGTTCTTAGCAGTGAGTATGGAACCACTCATTGGTCATTTTTATCTGTTTCCTTTTGAAGGTGGGAGTTTCTTCATTGACGAAGAGAAAAAAATCGCTGTGGTATTCGATAAAGACAAAAAGGAGATCAACAACCGAGCTTACCTGATTGGAGACAATGGATACTACAAAGAAGTGGATCTTGGATACCTAAATCGAAAGAATAATGGACAAAAAATAGTTCGTTCAAAACTTGATGCTATTTTCCCTCTCGTGTGCTCGTATTCTCCGAGTTCAGTGAAGATCCAGCAAGGTGCACGAGGCAAAAGGAAAGAACGAGACTATTAGTACGTATATCATTTGGTTTATTTTGATTTTATACCAGATAAATTTGTTTCTATTTGCTTAACAAAACGGTTTTTATGCTGATGCGTTGAGTTTAGTTGATTGTTGTCGAGTAATTCTCTTTCTTTCATGGGGAATTATAGAATTATTGAGCTTGTTTATAAATTTTCTCACTTGATAAAATGGAGCTAAAAGATTCACTTCAACGGGTACGTGAAATGAAAGATGAGCTAGAGAAGATGCTGCATACTGCCACTGGCTCCGGCGGTTCGTGTGAAGAAGTGTTCACGTTTCTTGCTTTTGGTTTTGTAAATAGCTCAGATCGTTTCTTATAGTAGTGGTGGTCGTTGCTTAGGAAGAGACTGGAATGAGGGCAAAAACGTTGTTTCATTTACTCACCGTTTGTTCTCTGACACTTTAATGCTAAGACATATCGAACACAAACGAGAATACTGGTCTGATGATGTTCACTACAAATTGAGGGAAAAAAACGTTTGAGAAAACATAGAACAATGAAGAGATAACTTGATTAGTGACCTACGATTAAATAGTATTCTCGAGGTATCAAAAGTTTAGTTATAGTACAGTTGCTACGAGGGATTAGGGAACATGCTTGCTAAAATCTTTTTGATCTTGAATTCATACGAGCTGCGAGAAAGTTGTACAAAAGCTTCTTTCGTCCCCATTTCCACCATGTCGGAATCCGAACAAGCTTCTTTTTTATCTGATTTTCTTCTGTAAAACCAGTGAGATTTTATTAGGAGAAAGTGGGATGAATGAGGCAGACATTTTTGGGAAGGATAACTCACTTTTGTTTTCAATCAGACGTGCTTCCCACTCCGAGAGTAATTTGGAGTAGCTGATAGCAAGAGATGGCCAGAACTTCATTTGAATATTCATTACATCAAGAACAGTTTGCAGGCCGGCTCTTGAAGGCGTGGTAGCAATGGGCAAGTCGTTCTCCGGATTTTCACCAAGAAGCACCTTCATAGATTAAGCAGGATCATGAGTCTCCATGACTATATGCAGATTGAAAGGATATCAAGTTTGATATAGAAATTAACCTTGATCACTGCTGTAGCAGAAGAAGATATGGAGCGAAGATTGTAGCTGCAAATGAAAACAAGAGACTATTGAAAAGCTGCACCTTAAAAATAAGAGGCTACTCAAAAACTGCAAAACGCATACCCGCCCTCGAGAATAACTAGCATTTTCCCACCGCATAGATCACCCAACATCTGTGTCATTCGAGAATAGCCAGCTGGAGTGACCTGAAAATAAGAGTAGAATAGAGCATCCTCTGTTGAAATCCACAAAGCAATACACTGATTCCAGCAGTTGTAAACTAAAGCCCTCAAATACGAAGCTTACATCACAGCATCCTAGTGGGTCTCCTCTAGCCGCATCAAATCCCGCTGATATGATAACAAAATCTGGAGAAAATGCAGAAGCTGCAATGGAAGGTTCCGGTTAAAATTAGACTGAACGCACATTCAAATGTGAGCCAAATGTATTTGTTTCACTTCCTGAGCATATTAGTCATCAATTATGCAAAACGTTTACCACAACATCCAGATAGAGTAGAACAAACTCAAAAGAAGAGAAGTCGAACGACTCTGTACCTATGGGAAGAACCACATGCTGAAACGCAAAGATATAGTCTTTGTCACCAACTCCACCGCAACTCCATGGGACATTTACACAATAACCTTCTCCACCATTTGTACCAATCTGCACATCATAAGTAATATTAGCAACTATTGCTCTGCTGCACAGATAACATTCAAATAGATTTCGAAAACAGGGCAGAAAGTAGAAAATAATCCCAAAATCTCAGACCTATTGCAAACAAAATCCATGTAAGGTATATGCATATATACCAACAACTAAATCTACTAATGAATGCTAGATGATACAATGTAAAACAGAAGAGCATAGGTACCTCATCAGCAGCTCCAGTACCGGGATAGAAGTTTCCTCCCTCATGTCTGTGCAAGGATATGTACAATACCTATACAATGGTTCAGGTGATAAGTGCATACAGGGTCAAATCACAAAAATAATGTACTGCATCCTACACTCCAAAATCAATGCGATAGAAATGCATTAAATTAGGCAGCTTACAGATTTGTTTTGTTCGAAAATCTCTTGGGTTCCATTTCCATGATGGACATCCTGCAACGGGTAGATAATACATTGATATGAGCCTAACCACACATGGCCGAGTACAATGAATTAAAGAAGTTTGAAGTTCTACAAAACCACCCAGCATTGAGTTATCAGTAACATTACCCAGTCTACAATCAGCACTTTCCTAGCCCCTGCTGCTTGTGCTACTAACGCAGCAACGGCTGCATTATTGTGAAGGCAAAACCCCATAGCATGTCTGATGCCAGCATGATGACCGGGAGGTCTAACCTGATTCAATCAAACAATTTTTTTTTGAAACTGATAATCTGTAATTCAATTTTAAGCAATTGTATAGTTGCATCTTTAAATTTTTAAAAATACGGTGAATTAGACATACCAAAGCGAAACCATTTTTTACACGGCCAGTAAAAATTGCTGTAGCTAGATCAGCGCACAAACCTGCTGCAAGTCTAGCAGCACGTGCTGAATACTCATTAGCATATGTGTCAGAGGTGAAGTAGCTGCCAGAGAGTGGGAACAGAACCGAGAAAAAGAGATAAATGAGGAGCACAGCTTAGGCAAATGAAATTACGATTCAAGTTTGAACAGTCAAATAAACAGCGAAACACTAAAATGTTACAAATGGTTTAAAATTTATACCTATAAAGAAGCTGGCTTGTAGTATCAACAGCGTCAACATGCTCTGAAGTGTGGACCTCAAAATTAACAAATATAAACCAGTTAACAAATTGTTTGCAAAAGTACTGCAATGTATGGAATACTGGCTGTTAGAAATGTCGCTAAGATAATTAAGTAGCAACTAACCATCTGAAGTTCTTGTTTCGTGATTTCCCTTGCATTAATAGGCAAGCATCTTCCAGGAAAAACACCTGCAAAATTTTCAAATGTGGTGAATACCTAAATTTCTCCCAACAGTATAGGACTGCAAAATGGAACATATTCATATTCTCATGACAGAAAAAAAAAAACCAAAAATACCAGCTGTGGCAAGACTAGCAGCTATAACTCGAAGGCGATCAGGTCTCTCCGGATGTGGATGTGCCTTCACTTCAAACTTTTTAAGCATGCCATCAGCACATGTTAAAATGGAAACACGGAGAAAGGCTTTGGAGATAATAATTCGTATAGATATCAACAGATACTAGAGATTTCTCAGGAAAACATAACAGTAACAGGATCATACTTCGGAGTGTAGCAACATTCTCTCGTCAAACCCAACAGCTGTCGAGCTGGTGGCAGATGAGCTTCCTAAGATCAAGTTAAAGGAGAAGTGAACATGCTTAGAGTTAGTTTAAATTAGATAATGTGGACCTGAAAAAGTAATATACCTAAGGAAAATTTCAGAAGAAGCAAAGCAAGTAATTCCTACCTCCATATTTCTCTTCGACTTCGCTGAGACCATTATCTTTAAAAAGAGGAGACGCAAAATATCCAAGCCTCAAGATGCCAGATTCCTTGTGCTCACCACATATCTACATCAAGGAATCAACTTTACTGATGCAAAGCCTAATGCACATTACGCACACATGTACGTATGTCACTTCGTAAAAAGTCAAAGTGAAGCAAGAAAAAGGTAAAAAAAAAAAAGTAAAAAAAAAAACTTACAAAACAATGGACCATATGACCAGGGTTCGACATAGTGCAATTAACACAACACCAGTTTACAAACTCGACAGGCGTCTGCACAGGTTCCCAATCACTATCCTCCTCCTCATCATCATCATTCATTAGTGTCTCCGCACCGTAAATATCTTCAAATGTCATTTCTCTTGAAACCCTAGCTCTTTTCTGCATAAGATACAGCAATGGCCGATATCACCAAGTATAAACCCAAAAAACCGTGGCAATGCATTAAGAGGAAACCCTTGGTTTTTAGCTTACAGATGAAACACCAGATACAGAATTTATGTCTCCATTGCTAAACTCATCCTCAGTACTAGGAACTGCAGCATCACCACCGTTCACATGTCTTCTCTTTGAAGACTCACAGGGACTCTCGAGAGTTTCTACAACCATTGTTAACTCAGTAGTCACTGAAACCACTAACCAGCTGAAAAAACTCTTCGCTATGCCAAAAAAGAAACAAAGAGAAACCCCAATTGATAATTTTAAAAAAAACAAAAAGTTTCATACGCGAAGAGCTAAATCAATATCGAATCAAATGTAAAGGAATCCACACAGCTAATGAAGAGCCCTAAATTTTCTTGTGTATTTCGTAATCAATCGCCGATCCAGAACTCAACAATCGCCTTTTCTCTTTGGAAACCGAACAAAAAAATTCTAACTGCTAAAATTGACCTAAAAACATGAAACTCTGCAATTTTTCTCAACTCAATTTTTCAGAAACTAAAACAGAAGCAAATATATTACCTGAATAACTTCCGGCGAAACGATGAACGGAGAAGGCTGCGTCCGTCGGCCGTCAGAGGAGCGTGACGCTACGAGCTACCACGATTAGCGCAACAGAGCAGAGCAGAGCAGAAAAGAGAGAGAGCAACAACGACGTCGTTTTTTTAGACTTTTCAAAGTATAAGATCATTTGGGCCGAATAGATGTGGCCCAATTAGAAATGCTTGCTCCACAAAAATAAGATAAGATTTTAAAACATTTCTTAATAAATATGGATTTTTCTTAACAGACAGATCACAGATGGATGAATTTTTCATTTTTCTCTCGTTAATTTCTTCTTTTAATCTGATGGATTTGTACAGTTGATTTTGATTTTATTATTTGTTTTCGCCAATCTCGTAAGTATGACTACTTTGATCGGTTTGAAGAATAAGATGCTTACATGTTTAAGTTGAGTCTATTACCAATTTACCACCATCTTGGACATGGAAGAAAGAAGACACATTCGAAGGCTCCAATCTCCTCACATCACAAGCAAGAGACGAGTTTGCATCTTGGGGGTTTCTATCAGTCTTGCTTTTGTTGTGATTCTGGGCAATATAACGCGCAAGCAAAATTGCTGGTCCTGGTGGTTTTCATTAGTGGAGGAGAGTTTTATTTTTATTGCGTTTGTGTGTTTCTTTCGTTCTTAGGTCTAAATTTCTAGTTGTTATATTAAGCTTCCTCTGTTTTGCCTTGAGTCTCCTCTTACAGTATCATTCTTCGATTAAAACCAGTCGAAATCTTTCTTAATTTATGTTTTTCTTTGGCTTCCGGAAGGGTTTATGGCTCCTGTAAAATTCTCGGACTTACGTTTTCTGTTTAACTTTCCGGCTTTGTATGGTTTGTTGTTGTGTTATAATTCTTATTGTAAAATGCAATTTTTTTAAACAAAATATACAATTAATTCTGTGTGCATGTTACGTTACTATGTTAGTAATCTACAATCTCCATAATACTTAGAAAGTTAAAAGCATCTTCTTTGTTATTTCTCTCTAAAAAAATTGATAAAGCCTTAAAAAAAACTTTCAAAAACATTTTTTCCCAAAATTATATGAATTGACCGGAATAAGAGTTTTGCTGTTTATTCGCCACTACAAAACATTTTTAGACATACATACAGTATGAATGATTTGCGCTCTAAATCCCTTACTATTTATGGAAAATATATATGAATTATATTGTGGTATTTTGAAAAATGAAACTATGAAGGTTTTATATTTGAAATTATGATTAGATTTCAAAATTTAGTTTGAGATAGTCAATTTAATGATATTATGAAATATCAAAATAAATATAAAAGAGTTATTATTTAACATATAAATAATGAAACTAGAAGTAAGGAATAGCTCTTATAACTAAAATAAAACCTTTTAGTACAGTTAACATAACTAAACTAACTGTACATGTTCTATAAGAAGCTACCCATGCATATAAAAACTTAGCCCCATATGAGCAAAGTAAATAAACCATCCATTAATGCATTAATATAAATTCTGCAAACATTGATATTTATAGTAATGAGTTAGGTATATATACTTTTTGTTTTGTTAGGGTTGACAAGATAAATATAGAGTGATATATTTAACAAGAACAACACACCCGTGCATAAAATGAGAGAAAAACACCGGAAAAGGTAAAGATGTAAAGATGTGAGCGCTCTCTCCTTTTCAAACTTCTATCATCATCATCTCTATATATACATGCATATATATATACCAAATGTGTGTGATGATGATCACTTGTGCGAACAAAGAAGCATAGTAATACATTTTCCAATAATGTAGAACCTTCCTTTCTTCTTTTTCAGAAACTCCCCGACTCCTTTTGGTGAAGAAGACTCGTTCTTCTTCTCCCAATTCTTCACTGCCTCCTCCTTTGACTTCTCCCTCATTGTTTAATGTGTATATATATAACAAGTTTCTTTTTGTTTTTTTTTTGGAGGTGCAAGGTGTAAGTTGATTATTTGGTGATGATTAGAAGGTATTTAAAAGGAAGCGAAGGTTCTTCATTATATTGGAGTGAAAGAGATAAGGAGAAATTCCCCACCATTGATTCGGGACCCTTCAACGAAACAACCCAAAAACAAAGGCCACTTGTGAAGTGTGGCCGACTAGCTTCCCATTATGGTTGAAAATATTTGATGTATTGTTTTCTTGTCTCCTTTCAGTTCAAAGATTCATCATCGGTAGAGATACCTAAAGTAACTAGTATGTCGATTAGTGTTACGATAAAGATCTAAGTTTACACATTTCTAGTTTTCTAGGCCATACATTTTTATCTACGTTTAAATTTCGTTTGAAACTTACGACATATATGCATAGGAGGTTACGACTTACGAGCACGGTACGAGTGAATCTAATCATAATTATCTCATTTTTTTTTTTTTCGACAAATCAAATATATTGATATCAGAAAGTGTTTACAAGATACATAATCATTTTAAAACGACCGTGTACGCAAATACAAGAAATTATTACAATTTCGANCATTACTTTGTTTGGTAGATTTGAATTTGATGTCGTCGGAGATGATTTTGAATCTAGACACCTTGATGAAATCAACAGAATTGATGATTGTTGAAAGTGGAGTATGTATTGTCTTCGTTCCCATAATTG